>CAJHNH020004433.1:0-22500 GCA_905116865.2 Candidula unifasciata
TGTACTCCCAGTCTTTCTAACCTCATTCTCCAGCTCTCTCCTCCGTGTGTTTTTGGCCTTCCTTTATTCCCATGCCCCTGTGGGTTCCAATGCAAAGACATTCTAGTTACAGCAATGTTGTACTCACTGAAAATAACAAGAGTTAGATCCTTTTTAAACTAGAAGGCTAAGGAGCTTGTACACGTTGGTGCTAACTTCACAAGGTTAAGAAAGTCATTCTGACACAGGTCCTTCAAATGGGAAAAACCACACGCTTGAACAAACAATGTTGATTGATAATCTGAAGCAAATTTGCACTTAGATCCCTTGACATTATCCTGTACACAGGAGCCAACTCTTCAGTTTTATAGTATTCCAAACACAGAGGAAATCATAACAACCTGTATCATTGTTGATGTCCTTATAAACCTCTAGCTAGCAGCAGATATCCATTTTTATGAGAAAAACTATTCAGGCTACTGACTACGCGCACGCACGCACACACATATATAGCACAGCACGACGTTCTACCGTAAATTTAAATTTTAAATTCATGCACTCTAACACTGCAAAGTTTTAAAATCTTTTTTTTTTTCATCCACTTCACATATCCATTCGTGGATGTGTAGTTCGATTACATTTAGAACCTAGCACTTTCCAGACATTTTTTAAATTCCACACAACACAAGTCAAGGAAACACGTCGTTCGGTAAAGATTGCCCATCGGTGTATTAGGACATGGAACACATGGAAGGCGTTTCTGGAGCTAGCGGTGATCGGCATTGATGTGTAGGCATTGATGGTGTTCTCTCCCTTATATGTATCCCGGAAGCAGTTTGATTTCTGGCTTGTTGGCTAACACTAATGCCTTTACTTCTTATAAAGCTTGAGGCTTGAGGTTTTAGGTTTGAACAACGGATCAACATCATGGCACACGGGTAGTAGCCAATAAGTACTTCGTTCTTCTTCTAACTCAAGTCTGAATGCGAAGAAGCTAAGCACACATGCATTGGCTCCGTAGCACCGGCGAGGATCCTGAAATACTTGGGTAGATTTTCAACTCCAAATTTTGCCCCGGCAGCGCTGTTAGGCTCCTATTTTTGATTTCCAACTGCCCGGGGATTTTTTTTACGTGCGCAACAATACACACAGGCGTCCGACCTCAGTCCACATGAAAAAAATCCCAGCCCTTACCGGGAATTTATCCTGGAACCTCAAGCGTTCGGACACCATGCTTCGAGACCACGTAGCCCTCCTTAAACTTGAGACCTTTCCTTTGTTAACATAGTTACTCATTTGGCCACATCAGCTTTTTTTTAATCCCAACTTTGTTCTTCAAGGTAATACAGTTCGTAAATTTAGCCATGTCGCAAAGTTTGGCGAAATCAGAAACACGTACACCTTCTTATGCTTGATAATTACTTCCTTCTTTGTTTCTACTGTAATACTGCTTATATTTCTGTACACCATTGTTCCTAACAGTTTTCTTGGGAGCCATAATGAGAGCCTTGTGCCATGAGCAACCTAACGACACTCACTGTTCACACTGCGCAAACCTGAGTGCAAATGATGGTTTTTATCAGGCAAAAACGACGCCAAAACCATGTTTGAGCGTTCGTTGGCCGAGGTATTGTTCGTTGGTGGAGTCAAACTGTGTTTACAAACTGTTCGTGGACCGATTTTTGTGTGTGACTAGAGACGTTACTGACCAGAGTTACCACTGTATTTGGTCACATTCTGAACAAGCAGCACTGCGGACTTTGCCTCTATGGAAGCCACTCATTAACGTCTTTTACATTGTAGTCACTGCTTTCCGGGACCATCTACTAAAGAGTCTTTTGGTACTGAAGAGTTTACTCTTTGAGTCCCAAACAGCGGAATGTGTATGAAACACCCTGTTTGCTGAATCTTCTAATTAGCTTAATATCCTCCTTTCCATTTTTTTAAAATTTGGTCACAACACACATAAGAAATCTTGCGCGTCCAGTAATCACAATTACTATTGCATTAAAGCTTTGAAATGATTACATTGATTAAATTTAATTACGGATATGTCTATAATAGTATCTCCTTTGAAAGTTTCTTCTGGTACTGAAAGAGCTAGGAGCCATGCCTAATTTAAAAGACAATATAAGCTAAAAAGTAAAAGACCTATTTTCCCAGCCGTGGCCAATGCCCTATAGGATGCTAGACTACTATTGTATAGACCAATGGAAGCTGGATGGGCAATGCGGTGACAGGCCAGCGGATTTTACTTCTTGATACCCAGTTCAGAGGTCTAGTTATTATGCTACTCTTTGGACTTCGATATAATCTTATTGTACTTCTTCACTTTACCTCGCGAACAAAGGGCCTTGATGACATCTAGTTCACCATGTAACAATTAACCGTTGAGTGTTGCAGAACCGGCCAGTCTGCCTGTTCGTTTCCAAACACACCTGCATTATTTGCAGACATTATCCAAAGGAGGCTAATTATTCCTGATATCTGAAGCGATGTATGCTACTCTAACCATGTATTGCTTGGCGCACTTAGAAAGAAGTAGATATGCATACATGGCAAACAGAGGCACTTATTTCGGAGGAGGGGGGTGGAGAGGGGGGGAGAGGGGGGATGTACTAATTGGTCATGTTTCTGTACACGTGTTTCTACAGAGAGGCGCTATCGTCGTTTGAAGGTGGTCGTAAGAAACGATGCCGTCATTACAGTAATTGTCACTACTTCCGCTACTGTCAATACTGTCACCACCATCACCACTGTCACTACTGTCACCACTGTCACCACTGTCACTACTGTCACTACAGTTACGTCTGCCACTACTGTCACCACCATCACCACTGTCACTACTGTCACTATTGTCACCACTTTCACTACTGTCACTACTGTCACTACTGTCACCACTGTCACCACTGTCACTACTGTCACCACTGTCACTACTGTCACCACTGTCACTACAGTTACGTCTGTCACTACTGTCACCACCATCACCACTGTCACTACTGTCACTATTGTCACCACTTTCACTACTGTCACTACTGTCACCACTGTCACCACTGTCACCACTGTCACTACAGTTACGTCTGTCACTACTGTCACCACTGTCACTACAGTTACATCTGTCACTACTGTCACCACTGTCACTACAGTAACGTCTGTCATTACTGTCACTACTGTCACCACTGTCACCACTGTCACCACTGTTACCACTGTCACTACTGTCACACCTGTCACTACTGTCACCACTGTCACCACTGTCACTACTGTCACTACTGTCACCACTGTCACCACTGTTACCACTGTTACCACTGTCACCACTGTCACTACTGTCACCACTGTCACTACTGTGACCACTGTCACCACTGTCACTACTGTTACCACTGTTACCACTGTCACCACTGTCACCACCGTCACCACTGTCACCACTGTCACTACTGTCACCACCGTCATTACTGTCATTACCGTCACCATTGTCACCACTGTCACCACCGTCACCACTGTCACCAATGTCACTACTGTCACCACTGTCACTACTGTCACCACTGTCACCACCGTCACCACTATCACTACTGTCACCACTGTCACAGCCGTCACCACCGTCGCCACTGTCACCACTGTCACCACTGTCCCTACTGTCACCACCGTCACCACTGTCACCACTGTCACCACTGTCCCTACTGTCACCACTGTCTGTATGTACCACTTTTTGGGACGGTGCAACGAAGTGGTCGTGAGCTTGAAGATTTAGGAACGCATTGCTAGAGCTGTCACCATAGACTGTGCAGGTTAGGATGTTCCTAATGGTGGCCCTGACAGATAAAACTCCATCACCTTAACAGAGATCGAACCCGGGTCTCCTGCATAAGAGCCCTAATGTGTAACTGCTCGGCCAACCACTGCTCGCCTTCATCACTGTAGCTTCTCAAACCTTTCATTTGCATGTTTCTAAACCATCTGAACTATTGTGGTTTCCAGGACATAATGTTGTTTATTATCTTCAACCACATCTCCCTTGTCACGCATCAATTGATTACGTGCATAAGCACCCTCACTTGGATCTACAGATCTTGGCAAACTGGAGAATAGTTAATGAACGAGCGAACAGCTGGCGAGTACTCCACCACTGCACACGGACAGATGCAGAGGCAGATCTGATTTTATCAATTCTGTTAATACGATCATATGACCTCGGTAGTAAGCATGTGTATATATTTATAACTGCTTTTACAAGTACACCGATAGCAGTAATGGACTACCGGGTTGCCTATTAGCTCGCCAATAGACGATTTAGTCGCCGGTCGGGACAGTATTTGGGTCTGTCTCCTTTGATCGCATCAAAACTGGAGTTTTTTTTTTAAATTGCTGTGTGGCGTACCAGGCTGGCGGCTTTCAATGCTTTTAATTTTATATGATGCACATTAGCTAGTCACAGTTGTAACCTAAAGTTTCTTCTTCGGATACCTTTTTACTCCTATCGTTGTGGTGGCTTTTTCATACATACTTGTCTTTTTTTTTTTGGGGGGGGGGGGGAAAAAGGGGGGGAGGGGGGGGTCTAGTCTAGTCTGTTCTTGTTAATAAAAAAAGATCCTCTCTGTGTGGGCTCAAGGGGCCCCAATTAGGGTGTTCCTAAAAGAAGGAGAACAACCCCAAGGGGCTTTTAGCCTTTCTTTTAATGTACTACATAACAATAATTATTAGAATTATATTATTGAGGAATGAAAATATTTAGGACCAGGTAGCATGACGATTGAAATGTTAAAAGCTGCTGGTGAACCAGATTTAAATGTGTGGATAATATTCTTCGGTGATATTCATAACGTTGGATATAAAAACCTGATGACTTTTTAAAATATATTTTCTTAACTTTACCAAACACAGATTGTGGAATTAACTTCTAGTTTCCCCCTTTTCTGGATGAAATAATTTTTTGTTTTGTTATTTGAAGCCCCACCCTGGCTTTTGCCAGGGGCCGCAATATAGGAGGGCCATAAAATGGCCAATTGTCTGAACGCGGTTTCTGGGACCTCTCCACGGCGATCCTCATCCACATAGTGGCACTTTGTGTCATTGGGTGTTTATCGCTTGTGTGATGTCCTGGTGGGGTAGAAAGTCAGTCAGTCAGTCAGTCATTGTAGAATGCATTTTTGATAACATTGGGCAGTTAATACGTATTAATGAGAACTGTAATGAGAAGAATAAGGTGGAAAGTCAAATCTTAAATTAAAGAAGAGCAGTAAAGTTTTGCCGAATGTTAAGACACCAACAACGCCATATTTATAATGAGAACACTTTCAGAAACAATTATTTAAATGCAAATCGATCTGTACTTGTACTTTATTGATTACCCTGAAGCATTTGATAAAGTAAAACATCAAGAAATTGTTAGAATTTTAGAAACCTTAAACCTTGATGGTAAATATCTAAGAATAATTATCATACAAAAAGACAACTACTGGTAATAAAAAGCAGTCATAGGAATTATTAATCAAGTTGGAACTTTTCAAAACATTGAAACATAAATTAGACACGGACGATCACACAATTTATTCAGTTTTTATAGTGAAATAATAAAGCGATCCATATATGGTATGCTACATATATTGGTTAGTGGGCTTACTGTAAACAATCTGCGAAATGCCGTTAATATACTTTGACCGCTGAAAGGTTTGGGTTTTGAACAACGGATCAACATCATGGCACAGTGGTAGGAATCCATATGTGTTCAGTTCTGCTTCTAACTCAAGTCTGAGTCCAAATATAGCTCAAATCAGTGCACTGGCTGCGCAGCACCGACGAGGATCCTGAAATATTTTGGGCAGATTTTCAACTCCAAATTTTGCCTGGGTAGCGCCGTTAGGCTACTCTTTTCGATCTCGAACTGCCAAGTGATTTTTCACGTGCACATTAATACACACAGGCGTCTGATCTCACTACCCAGAGAACGGGGGAAATTACTAGAAGTCCTCGCAAACAGGAAAAAAAAACCCGGCCTTTATCGGGGCTTGAAACCGAGACAGACCTCTAGCACTCAAGGCAGACACCATACATCTAGACCACACAACCCAATGATCGTTGAATTATGAAACACAACTGCAAGAAAAATAATTGTAGCAGAAAGTCAGTACAAGGGTCTTTGTTTGAACAGAAGAAAAGCAGAAGTAATTGTAAATACAAATAGAATGGACCCTCCGAAATGCAACATCAAAGCAAATGGGAACATTTTCAAGCAAGTTGATACGTTTGAGTACTTATTTGGAAGCTGTGCAGATGTGGTTTTATGATGAGCATAAACTTCTTCTAATAGTTTGTATTCACCCTGTGACGTTGGTAGTGATATCTATCCATAACCTCCAGTGGACCTCTAGTGTACTTTAAATCAATTCTGATGATTTTTCTTGCAATAAAGTCAAACAGTCCAGCAATTTTTCACTCGGTTCTCTCCAACTTTCCCACTGTCACAATGTACTTCAGTGTTCTCCTTCTCATGGCATCACCAGAGTATGTAGATTATCTTCTTCGGGTGTGCACAATCAGTTTCTTTCCAGTCATCAGTCATCTTCATTACTCCTTTTATATCTGTGTATGTGTGTGTGTTATTGTTTTCAGGGATAAAAAATATAAGGTGGGGGAGGGGGGGGGGGGGGGTGCTGTATTTAACCTTCTTTTTTTAAATATGAAGACGGATATTGGCGTATGTTTGGTATAGAAGAATATATGGAAAAAGGGGGTGGGGGCGTGGGGTGGGGGCGTGGGGGTGTTAGGGGGGGGGGGGTCCATAAGCAGAACACGGTTTTATTATGGTCTAGACCTTGTCTTCATAGACAAGTTAATAAAATAAGCTGCATGAGGGTCGATAACGCTCAACAGAGGTTTTTGCCCGGCTGCATAGTTCTACGTGGGGTATCAGAGAAAACCTAGCTACATTTAACTTAGTAAACAACTGACAAATCAATAACAGCCAATTGCAGCTGATAAAACATTCGGTCGTAGCGCCTAGCAAGCCGCAGTAGAGTAGTGGTTAGACTACAGGCGTTTACGTCCTGGGTTCTGCATGCCTAGGAAGTAAAGGCGATGGAGAGAGATGGTGACCACAATACCCCTCGATTGCCCTTGTGTCTATAAATATATAAGTCTAGAATCATATATCTCTTTACCATGAACAACAAGCAGCGGTCAGAGTAGCTGGTGAAACATCAGAACGGTTTGAAGTGCAGAAAGGAGTCAGACAGTGCTGCATTCTATCTCCTTCTCTCTTTAACATATATGCTAAAAATGTTATGAGAAACGCAATTAGCGATGAGGCATGTGAGACAGAGCTTTGATCCACCTAAAATTGGGGGTAATCCAATCCCAGAACTCAGATATACAGACGACATAATTTCCCTTTCCAACAGTGTAAAAAGTTAAGAATATTTAATTCTGGCCGTCAAAAAGCACAGCGAAGAAGTGAATCGTTTTCTGAATTTAAAGAAAAAATGATGTTCTCGGTAAATGCAGCCCACCAACGGCATATCACAATCGAAAATGAAGAAATAGAGAATGTAACCGATTTCGCTTTCTTGGACTCTTTAGTGAACAACAGTGGCGACTGCTCAAAAGAAGTCAGAAGAAGACTTGCAAAGATTAAACAGCACGAAGAACCTATGGCAAGCACTAGTAAATTGATTAAAGTAAAAATCTGGAGATCATGCAATTTTCCTGTGGTGTGACGAGCTGGTCTGGACAGCTGTTTCTGCCCTTTTAAGTATTGCTTTGCCTTAGTAATATTATTAAATTTACTGACCTTTTACTTATAGCTTATTTTAGCAATATTATTAATTCATTAATTAAAGAGTTTAAAAAGTTAAAAGGCGAATGAGATTATGAGTAGTGAAGGGGTACACAAGAGTTACTTCCTCTTTTTTTTAAGGACTTCCTATTCCCTTTTCAATTCAGAAATTGACCGGTTCAGACTAAAGTTGCATTGTTAGTCAGCCTGTGGTCCAATTTTCTGTTTGAATTCCCTATCAGGGGTGAGTTAATAAAATTAAGTTTAATTTGATGCATTGCTACTTATTCCTCTGAATTAATTTTTTCTGCTGAATTCTGAAGGGTAATGCCCACATGGCTCAGAAACCATGATAAATTTCTTTATCCTTACTAACCACATTTATATGTGCATGTATGCAAACATTTGATCTATTTGATGATTTAAATAATGTTTGTTTGATACTAGAAACGTGCACTGATATTTTTAATAATTTTAATTATATTAATTAGGTGAGAATTATGTCCTCATAAAAAATCTCAGCCAGTTCCTGTTTCCAGCTTAATGAGACAATTAAAAATAGGAATGAAGTGTATATCCATTATACCTAATCCCTACTAAGTTGATTTTTACCTCATGGTGATTTTAGCTTGATAAATCACTGTATGGCTTTAATTTAGATTTAGTCCAGATAATGCTGAGAATGGTTTACGAGCTTGAAAAGTGAATAACACAGTGAGGCTGAATTTAATATTCACACTGTCAGAGAAGAAGAGATGTATGGCCCATGCTTGTAATTATTATTGTTGTAGATATATTTCCCTATTACTAGGAATACATTTCAGTTCTACAGCAGGTGGCCTTACAATTGTAATAATTATATTTCAACCTTTACAACTTCTAAACTCTACTGAATAAGATTTAGCACATGTGTGGATTTAGATTTAAACTGGAGTGAGTGTTGTATATTTTATGTTAATACTGTGACAGATGGAAAGCCCATTGTCATCTATGATTGTATTTTGACATCTATCCCAGCACCCAGTATATTGATGGAGATATGTCAATCCCATTTATTTTCAAACAGTGCAAAGCACCTGTTATGAGTTTCTGGCGTTAGTAAACTCACTACCTGTTTCTCATTCTTTGTGATGTGAACCCATGTGGTTAAGATGAGAATATTGTGAAATATGACTGTGTATGTCTGTGTGTGTAAGCATGTTAACCCTTCAAAGGAGTACTAGTGTGCAGACATCAGAACAATTTATACTGAGGAATGTCCTTTCTTTTTGTGTGATGTAAACTCTTGTTCTTGAGAGTATTCATGATACTGGTTTCCTAAATATTTCCCCATCAGAATTATGGACCATGTTCTGTATACATTCCCATTCTATACCGGTAGAATGTGAACACCTGTTACTATCCTACTCCATATATATGTGTGTAGTGTAACAGTTTAAAGATTGGAGGTATTGTTGTCTCCAGTTATAACCTTCCTGACTGTTTGTATAAGGACTGTTCTATTGTTCTAGTTCCAGATTGTAGTTCCAGGTGGGAGCTACAAAAGTAAATCCAAGCTTAGCTGCAGATGCCGATTGTCTGGACTGGACTGGAAGATTCGGCCTGCCTAATGTGTCACCGAGGCTTAGCCAGAAGCTGATCTAAGCTACAGCTAAGATTGTGTCTTCTAACCGACCTTATATAACTGGATTTTATCCACAGCCTTTTGTTTTTTATTTTTAATTTTAAATCCTAATAAATGTTATAGTTTTAATGTTTCTTCCAGCGTTATGGAGTTATTTTAACTGTAATCATTGTGTCAGTGAACAAAAACAAGTATAATTTAATCCATTTAAATTTACAACTTATTAACAGTAGGGAATAAGATGTGGGAAAACCCCGAATCCTCTCATTTAACCAGCAAGGCTGGGGTTAATATAAGACTTTATGATGTTTCACTGTTTGTAGTTCCCTCTGTAAAGTGCACATAGTGCAGTCGCTAGTAAAAAGCGAATTTACCCGCCACATGTGGCAACTTACCTTTTTGAGTTCCGGACTCTCAGTCACTGAGGAAAACGATTGGAGCTTTTGATTTGAAATGTTATAGACAATTCTTAGAATAACATGGATCAAGAAAAGGAAAAAAACATCAACGTACTGCGATCGAAACCCACTGCTGATTGCGTGAATTTTCGTCATGGTATGGGGCGTCACAGGTCGACCCAGCCTAAAATGGGTACCAAGATGGCTGTCCTAGAAAAGCAAAGACGGCCGGCGTAAAGCTGACCACATTACCCACCCAGTGCCGATTGGTCTGTAAAAATATGAAACGCTCTTCCCATATACTTGATGTGCCTAAGGCGTAAAAAGGAATCTTTTACTTAGTAACGCAAACAATGCCAAGGTTGATGAATATAAACTTCAAAGGCAACTCTTTAAAAATATCGTGTTTTCTTGAAAATAAACCTACCCCCAAGAATAAGCCCTAGCAGGCTTGTTCATAATGATTTTAATATAAGCCCTACCCTAGAAATAAGAACTAGATAAGAGCGTCAGCAGACTAGAGGAATATTTCGTGTGATAAAATTATAGGCTAACAGTGTTGCTAATGCTTTACAAGAAGTATAGTTGGACATAATATGCTCAGTAAAGGAAAGCTTCATTACCGGGCATGTAACCTAGTGATTCTATAGGAAATTAGGTCGCAAGAAATTCACGTTTGAATTAGTGATTTAGAGACTTATTATGATTATCCAGAAAAAAGATGACATGACTATATTTGAATAAATGTAGAAATATTATAATTAAAAAAATTTCAATATTTGTAACTGAAAAATACACCCCTCACCTCCCCCCCCCCCCCCTTTTTTCCCCCCTCAAAACAAAAAGCTCTAGTTTCTTTTTTTTTTTCGTGTTTAAAGAATGAATATAAGACCCAGCTGTATTGTTCTAGCCATGTATACCCAATACTGAAAGGCGTGGAAAATGGTCCTTTGACAGCTGTATTGTCAGGGAAATACGCTAGTTCCTGATTTCCTAACTGTCCATTATCTGATCGAATTCTAAAATGCAAACTCTGTGATGATCATTTAGTACTTTTTGTTTCTTTTGTTAACGTAACTTTCTGGTTCTCTCAGTTTAGATATGTTTTCACAGTTTGCTTTTCTGTGTGTCTGTTGATAGCTTTCACGGCTCATGATTCGATTTTCGAGCCAGCAGTCCTAGTTTCATGTGATGATTAATCGTTGATTTAATGTTGCTGTTAATTATGGTTAGAGACGAAACAGATGCTGGGGGAAAGGGGGGGGGGGGGGGGTTTATCATCAAGGCTGTGCAGATCAGCCTTGTCAATTAAAAGGATACATACATCATATGTGCAGAAGTGAGATCAAAAAATAAACTGTGTGTGGGGTAAATTATCGGCGTTAGAAGCAAAGGGAGATGAAAGGACGAAGACGGATTTGCGTGAAAGGTATACATTTTTGTCTTATTTGTGTGTTGTGTGTGTGTGTGTGTGTGTGTGTGTGTGTGTGTGTGTGTGTGAGTGTGTAAAATTATCTCTTCATACCTCATTTAGTCAAAAATTACTTAGTTAAATAATTAGTTGGTAGTCATTTTATCAGTTAGCTAGTTAGTTGATTGGTTCGTTCATTCATTGTTCAGTTGTGCCTTTACATGTCACATAGGAAAGTCAAGTAAAGGACCCTTTTCCACGCCTTTAGGTGTATAGGGCATATAGGGCTAGAAGTATATTTTTATAGACCAATCGGCACAGGATGGGTGATGTGGTCAGCATCACGGCGGCCGCCTTTACTTTCAGGAACTGCACCCGGTACCTACTCAAGGCTGGGTCGACCTGGGAATGCCACATAGCTTCTTCTGCCTTTCTATTCCCCAATGGAGCATACGCCCTCAACCAACTCACGCCAAGTCGTTCTATCCTTCGCCATTGCATGGAGCTCTCCCCATGTCCTCCCCATCTTTCT
This sequence comes from Candidula unifasciata, assembly GCA_905116865.2. Lineage (NCBI taxonomy): Eukaryota > Metazoa > Mollusca > Gastropoda > Stylommatophora > Geomitridae > Candidula > Candidula unifasciata. Next base: position 11,710 of record CAJHNH020004433.1, read on the forward strand.
AACCTCGTTCTCCAGCTCTCTTCTCCATGTGTTTTTTGGCCTTCCTTTATTCCTATGCCCCTGTGGGTTCCAATGCAAAGACATTCTAGTAATGCTGTTCTCCTGTTTTCTCAGTGTGTGCCCTATCCAACGCCAGCGTCTTTTCCTCACTTCCTGATCCACTGGAGCCTGTTTAGTTCTCTCCCAAAGTTCTACATTAGTTACTCCATCATACCATTTTATTCCCTCTATTCTGCGCAGGCACCAGTTAATGAATGTCTGTAATTTATTAGTAATTGCCTTGGTTGTTCTCCATGTTTCCGCCCCATACAATAGTACTGATTTGACATTAGAATTAAAAATTTTTAGTTTAGTATTTCTTTTAATTTCTTTTGACCTCCACAAATTCCCTAGTGCTATGAAAGCCCCTCTTGCCTTTTGTATTCTTATTTTAATATCTTTATCAGTTCCTCCATCTTTATCTACATTACTGCCTAAATAGGTGTACGACTCCACGTCTTGGAGTGGGGTGCCATTAAGAGAAACCACATTACTATTTGCCTGATTTATTCTCATTATCTTTGTCTTTCCTTTATGGATTTTCAGACCAAGCTGCTTTGATCTCGCATTAAGTATATTTAATTTATCTTGCATCTGATTCCGTGAATGGGACAGAAGAGCAATATCATCAGCGAAGTCCAGATCATCAAGCTGTTTTGTAGGGGTCCACTGAATTCCTTTCTTGGTGTTAGCAGTTACTGTTTTCATAGTCCAGTCTATAGCCAGTAAAAATAAGAGGGGCGACAAAAGACATCCTTGTCGCACACCTGTTTTTATTTCGAATGCATCTGTTAGTTTTCCCTCATGAAGAACTCGACATTTCATGTCTTTATATGTTGCCTTTAATAAGTTGATAATTTTCTGTGGGATTCCATAGTGCCCCATCAATTTCCAGAGAGATTCCCTATCTATGCTGTCAAATGCTTTTTCATAGTCTATAAATCCAATGTAAAGTGGTGAGTTCAGTTCAATGCTTTGCTCTATAATAATACGTAATGTGGCTATCTGATCAGTACAGGATCTGTTTGACCGAAAACCTGCCTGCTCATCTCTTAGCATTTTATCAATAGCATCTTTTAATCTTTCCAAAATAATTCTACTTAATATTTTTCCAGGAACTGACAGCAACATTATTCCTCTATAGTTTTCACACTCCTGTAGATCACCTTTTTTGGGCAGTTTCACAAGATATCCTTCTCTCCAGTCTGCTGGTATTTCTTCGGTCTCCCAGACTTTACTGAATAATCTATGTAGCAATTCTGTTGATGTGTTTATGTTGGCCCTGATGGCTTCAGCTGGGATACCGTCTGGGCCTGTCGCCTTTCCTTCCTTGAGAAGATTTATAGCTTTCTTAATTTCCTCTTTGGATGGTATCTCACAGTTGATATCCAGTTCCATTTCTAAAAGCTGGACATCTGGGGGAACCTCTGGGCCTGGTCTATTAAGAAGCATTTCAAAATATTCAACCCATCTGTCCATTTGATCTTTAGTGTTAGTAAGTACCTTTCCTTGACTATTTTTTATTGATCCAGTTGGCTGACTATATTTACCTACTAATTTTCTTGTGTTACTGTAAAGTTCTGTGAGGTTTCCTTTTGCTGCCGATGTCTCTGCTTCTTGTGCTAGATCATTTAGATATTTCACTTTATCTGCCCTTATATGCCTCCTAACTTCCTTGTTGGCTTCTGTGTATTTCTCCTGAGCTCTAGCTTTAGCAGCTCTAGTTTTGCTATTGTTTAATTCTGCCTTTTTACTTTTCCTATCTTCAATCAGTTTAATGGTTTCTGGTGTTATCCATGCTTTATGTTTCCTTTCTTTCTTGCCAAGAACTTCTACGCAAGATTCATTCCAGATTCCTTTGATCTGATCCCAGCAGACTTCCGTGTTGACATCTTCAGCTAGCTGCTGCAACACCTGGTACTTATTAGAGACCGTAACTGAGAACTGTTCCTTAATTTCTTTATCTCTGAGAAAGCCTACATTATATTGGTTTCTATGATTATAAGATGTTATATATCTTTTTAGTTTCAACTTGATTTTACTTACCACCAGGAAATGGTCAGTAAATACATCGGCACCTCTGAAAGCCCTAACATCGTAAAGGGATGATCTAAACTTTTTGTTAATACATATGTGGTCAATTTGATTAGTTGTCTTATGGTCTGGTGATTCCCATGTTGCCTTGTGTATACTTTTATGGGAAAAAATACTTCCACCAATAACATACTGGTTACCTGCACACAAATTTGTGAACAATTCTCCATTTTCATTCATTACTCCTAGACCATGTCTCCCCATAATTTCTTCATAACCTGTGTTGTCTGATCCTATCTTAGCATTCAAGTCACCCATCAAAATTTTTAAGTTGCCCTTTCTTTCATTATTTATAATATTTTGAAGCTGCATGTAAAATTCTTCCTTAACCGATGCATCTTTATCATTTATTGGTGCATAACACTGTATTACCGAGATGTTCACCTTCTGTTTAACTGTTCTAAAAGATGCTCTTATTATTCTGGGACTCACAGCTTCCCATTCTATTAGTGCCATGTCTGCTTCTTTTGATAGCATCAGGGCCACTCCCTCACTGTGCGGCGAATTTTCCTCTTTGTGTCCTGAGAACAAAATAGTTTCTCCTGAATTTAGAATACTTTTCCCTGCCCCAGTCCATCTAGTTTCACATAACCCTAAAATACTAATTCTATAATGTTTCATTTCCTTTGCTACTTCCATTGTTCTCCCTACAGCATAGAGAGTTCTAACATTCCAGGTGACAATTCTGGAGGTTTTCCTAGCTGAGAGGAGGTACGTCAACGGTCCGGACTCCTTACGGCTTTCTCCACACCGAGTCATACTTCTTCTATTTGAAGAGCCTTCCCTCATCTTGGTTGGCTGGATTTTATTTGCTTCTCTTTTTGACTCATCCATGGTTGGTTGGTTTTTGTGGCTATGGTTTTTACAGGATGAGGTAGCCAACCTCAAGCCCAACCCTACCCTTAGTCGCCTCTTACGACATTCCTGGTAGGGTGCAGTGTCACTATTCTTTGCTTCCCGTGAGGACCCCGGTGACATAGCGCTTGCAGTTAAGTCCCCCCCCCCACCCCCTTTTTCCGTTCTATCCTGTGTAATTACCAATGGATTGAATCCATTCCAGTATCTTTAGTTTCCTTCATCAAAATTGGCTGCAGTGATTCTCCTAAATGTCCTCATTTCATCAGTCCTTCTATTTCCCGTTGCATTGCTTGTTTGGTGATTCTCTATTCGTCTCGTATCAGGATGTGTCCATTATAGCTACATCTTCTCTGTCTTATAACTGTTCCCAGTGGTTGCCCTGACATTTCTTTTATTTCTTTATCCCTCTGGCTCATACCATTTTAGTTCATTGTTCTCGTCGGACAGGGGATTTGTTTTCGAATACGCCTAACTTCACAGGTAATACTTATAAATACACATTTGGCAAGCACTGAGGCTGTAGAAACATTACGTATAATAAACAAATAATCAAACAAACAAACGAACAATGTAGTGGTCGACACTCACAGAAAGAAGTATAAACATAGAGGGACATACTAGACAGCATAGACTTGACTAATAAAAACACATTTTTATTGGGGTTCCTAGCTAACCATTCGCTAAGTACACTTGTTTCCACAGCGAGGCGCAACCGCTGATTGGAGGTGACAGAGTCCCAGCACAGTAACTATAAAATGCGCTTTTTATATTGTATCTAGTGTGTCCCTCTACCTTTCTACTTCATTCTATAAGTGACGATCAATACCTTGTCTGTTTGTTTATTATACGTAATCTAACTACAGAGGGTGCCTCGTGCTTGACCCAGTCGGTACTCGATAAGTAATTTTGTCAACACGATTGTATTTCGCTGTTACTTATCGGTGCATTACGCAGTATTCATTCAAGTTGGGTCGATCTGAAAATCCTCTTTTTCTTCTGTGTTCGTTTTTTTTTAAAAGGCGGTTTACAAATTGTGTTTTCTTTTACAGCTAGGCTGCGATATCTGAGCTTTTCGGCAAAACATATCCTATTTCAGCAAACTCCGAACTAGTAGTCCTCTACGACATGCTTGTTGGGGGTAGGGGGCTGTTCGTCTAGTGTAAAGTCTCATTCTCCTTTAATGGGACCTAGGGCTCACACCCGGGGGAACTCGCCGTGTAGGTTTCGTGGCTCCATTGTAGGTAAAACAAGAAAAGACCCACTGCCTCGCCAACAATCATTTTGTAAGAAAAAGCGAAATAAGGGTTTCCTTAAAAGTTGGAGTGCATCTGTCTGAGAGGCAAGGAACCAATAGTCTGCATACAGATAACAAAAATCTGTAAAACTGATCCATACGCGAAACTCAGATCCTGGATCCAAGCCAAATTCCAGAAATGGACGAACAACCAGGTGTCTCCACCGCGAGTTACAACCTTTGAACGCAAACAAACAACAACACTCGGAGACATGGAAACAAAGATCAATCAGTTAAAACATTCGTCCCCGTTCAGATTTCATCTTCTTCGCGTTCACTTGCATTACGTCCTGGGGAGAAACCTGTGGTTGTTCGTCCAATTTCGGACCTTGGTCATGTTTCAAAGACGGCTTCTATACATATGCACTCCGACCTTTAAGAAAGACCCCAATTAGTCGACTGTTACAACAAATACGGCGGAGACAAAGAAAGACTTAGTAGAGGTTACGTTTTCTTTCACTATCCCTAGTGTTGAGGGCATTTAGGTCTAGTTTTTAGTTTTTCCTTTTTTGTAACTGCAAGGTTTCTTGGCGTCGCCATAGTGTGTCTGATTTGTCAGCACTTCAGCCATTACCTACTTCCCTGGGGTGAATATGTTTGCGTGTACAAATATATATATATATATATATATATATATATATGTACCGCCGACGCATCTTTTGCGTTTGGGGGAATAGAGAAGTATTCATCATTCGGGGAGGGATCTGCGGGGAACTTTCTTAGCACAGTGGTAACGTTGGCAACAGAGTGGTAGCAGCTAAAGGATTAAGAGGCAATGGTTCTATTACTTTGCCTACCAAAATGGGGCCTGGAAAGCAACACATGGAGGTAACCTAAGAACTTGGGACCGCGAGACAAGACCTAACCACTTGGTTACTGCAAGCCGGTCTCTCCTCTCTCCCCCCCCCCCCCACACACATTAAAGTTGTCATTTACAAAGGCAATATGGCATAAACAAAAGCTCACTCATTAGGTTGGTTATTTCGCTAATCTCAGCTTAGATCAGTGGTTCTCAGCATGTTGGTTTTGATCCTTTTGGGGGTCGAAAGAATCTTTCACAGGGGTCGCCTAAGACCATCAGAAAACATATATTCACTGAAGTTATAAAGTAGCAACGACAACAAGTGTATGGTGTGGGGCCACCACAGCATGGGGAGCTGTATTAAAGGGTCGCGGCGTTAGGACGGTTGAGAACCACTGGGTTCGATTATTTTTATGGAAATAGGGAAGGGTAGCTAGTCCCTGGTAAAAGAAAATTATTTAGGATTTTGGGAGGGGAGAGGAAAATGGGGTGGCACTTATGTTGCCTGGGGCGGCGCTCATGTTGCCTGGGGCGGCGCTCATGTTGCCAGGGGTGGCGCTCCTGTTGCCTGGGGCGGCGCTCATGTTGCCCAGGGCGGCGCTCATGTTGCTTGGGGCGGCGCTCATGTTGCCTGGGGCGGCGCTTATGTTGCCTGGGGCGGCGCTCATGTTGCCTGGGGCGGCGCTCATGTTGCCTGGGGCGGCACTCATGTTGCCTAAGCTCCTAGATTGCAACGCCGGTAATTGAACCACAACCATACCTTCAGGTTTATTGGACATACAGGGATAGACCGATACTTTATATTCTAGCATCACGCCGGCTGCATTTACTTCCCACTATTGCAACTGGTACCCATTCGAGGCTAGGCCGACCTGAGAGCCAAAGTTATTTTTGAAAACAGTCCCACTTCGCCTGGACCCGAACTCACGACCCTGCGCCCCGTAGGCGAGCTTCTAGTCACTACACTATGACGGCTCCCTGCTACAGTGTGACGGACGGGTGGCAAAACAAAAAATTATGGGAACAACCTAATCAATCATCTGCCCTTTTTGTTGACAACAAGCATGATGTACTGTGGGCGACAGTTTGCAGTGATGCATTTATTCATGGGTTTCACGAACCGAATTGTTGTGCAGTTAATTTCTAAACATACGGAGGTGGCTGTGTACGGACAAATGTTTCGCTTCTGAGCACGAACACACCTCATTTAAGCTTTCGTCCCAATATGGGACGTTTTTGTATTTGAAATTCCCACACAGGCTGTTGTCGGTGTGCATTGATTGTTGCGCGCGTAAAGAAAAACTCTTGGCTGTTAACCGAAAGAGTAGCCTAACGGCGTTCTTCTTCCTCTTCTTCTTTTCTTCCACCTTGTACCTCATCGAAGTGTCGGGGGAGATGTAATGTTCGTTGATGAACTCTGTCAAGTGCACTATTAAGACTGGTGTTCATTTTTGTGAGGCTGTTCTTAATGCCATCACTCCATATTTTCCGAGGTCTTCCACTCGCTCTATACCCGTTGTAACGTTTTAGTGTGGCTCGCTGTGGCAGATAGTACCAGGGCATTCTTGTTAGGTGTCCAAACCACTTTATTTGTTGTTCTTTGATGACATGTAAGATTTTATGATTTCGTATTTTGACTTTCCTTGAAACTCCTGCAGCTCTTAAGGCATTTCATCTCCGTTGTCACAATTTGACGTTTATTGGAGGATGTAAGTGTCCACGTTTGGCTTTGATAGCATAGTATTGGCCAACAAATAGTTCTGATAAGATTCAATTTACTACACCGAGGTATCTGCTTGTGCGTCAACAGGGGAGATAGTTGCCCCATTACTTGATTAGCTTTGGCACATCTGGAGCTAATTTCTCTGTCCAGTTTTCTAACGGCGTTCCCGGGACAAAATCTACTCAAAGTATTTCAGGATCCTCGCTGCTACTACTGGGTTCGTGCACTGCGCATAAAACCTTCGGACTTACGTTTAAGTTAGAAGTAGAACGGAGCACTTATGGGTTACTAACACTATGCTATGATGTTGATTCTTTGTATTACCCAGACATGGTGGTTGAAAAGGGTTCCTGGGACTTGTCCAAGATGGTTCTCATTGAATGGTAGCATTTTGTATTACCGGGTGTTGGTTGCTCGTTGTGGGGCTGAACGTCGCACGCGCGCGCGCACACACACACGCGCACACACACACGCACAGACACACGTACAAACACACAAACTTTACTTTGTTAACATACTAACTTCCCTTGTGCCCACAAACATCGCAGAATTTTGACAAAACAAAAAGCATAAATACTTGCCAGGGAAAGAAATCATTTCGGAAACCTGAATTTATATGTTACAGAAGATAGTTCGTAAAGACTAAGAAAATGATCTGTGTACTGTATTACATTCAGCCGAAGTGAGCAAGTATAATATTGTGGAAAGACATTACATTAAATGTCCCCTTCAACGGTGCAACAACAATCTCAGCATTTCTAGATTGGAATAAATAATGTCGTAGTTAAATGTTTAATGCAGGCATCTTAATGCGGTATGGTATCTTGCGTCAGTGAATCATGAACTAATGACTGACGCTAGAATGGACATCACTACATTTGTGACATTCCCATACGTGCTACACCTCCCTCCTCAGTAGCATACGATGAGTCCGTGTTCGCCTTTTGGTTCCCCAGTGAGTATAAAGTTGTCTAGCATCCCCATGTTTACTGCCAACTTAATCACTGTTTTCATGTATGTGTGCTTGGTACTGTTGTACTGTTTAGTCGATCTTAAAGAGCCTTTATTGTGCTTTCTTTTTCTATCGAACTGTTAACTCGATCATAGAGAGCCTTCAGTGCGCTTTGTTCTATTATTATACTGTTTACTCGATCATAGAGAGACTTCAATGCGCTTTGTTCTATTGTTATACTGTTTACTCGATCAAAGAGAGCCTTCAGTGCGCTTTGTTCTATTATTATACTGTTTACTCGATCATAGACAAACTTCACTGTACTTTATTCTATTGTACTGTTTACTCGATCATAGAGAGACTTCACTGTGCTTTGTTCTATTGGACTGTTTACTCGATCATAGAGAGACTTCACTGTTCTTTGTTCTTGTTTTATTGTACTGTTTACTCGATCATAGAGAGACCTCACTGTGCTTTGTTCTATTATATACTGTTTACTCGATCATAGAGAGACTTCACTGTGCTTTGTTCTTGTTCTATTGTACTGTTTACCCGAATCATGAAGAGACTTCACTGTGCTTTCTTCTATATTATACTGTTTACTCGATCATAGAGAGACTTCATTGTGCTTTGTTCTTGTTTTATTGTACTGTTTACTCGATCATAGAGAGACTTTACTGTGCTTTGTTCTTGTTCTATTGTACTGTTTACTCGATCATAGAGAGACTTCACTGTGCGTTGTCCTTGTTTTATTGTACTGTTTACTCGATCATAGAGAGCCTTCAGTGCGCTTTGTTCTATTGTACTGTTTACTCGATCATAGAGAGACTTCACTGTGCGTTGTTCTTGTTTTATTGTACTGTTTACTTGATCATAGAGAGCCTTCAGTGCGCTTTGTTCTATTGTACTGCTTACTCGATCATAGAGAGCCTTCACTGTGCTTTGTTATTATACTGTTTACTTGATCATAGAGAGACTTCACTGTGCTTTGTTCTATTAGTATACTGTTTAATCGATCATAGAGAGGCTTCACTCTGCTTTGTTCTATTAGTATACTGTTTACTCGATCATAGAGAGACTTCATTGTGCTTTGTTCTATTATTATACTGTTAACTCGATCATAGAGAGACTTTGTTGTGCTTTGTTCCTGTTTTATTGTACTGCTTACTCGATCATAGAGAGCCTTCACTGTGCTTTGTTCTATTATTATACTGTTTACTCGATTATAGAGAGCCTTCAATGATCTTTGTTCTATAATTTTACTGTTTACTCGATCACAGAGAGCCTTTAGTGTGCTTTGTTCTATTGTACTGTTTACTCGATCATAGAGAGCCTTCAGTGCTCTTTGTTCTTTTATTATACTGTTTACTCGATCATAGAGAGACGTCACTGTACTTTGTTCTATTGTACTGTTTACTCGATCATAAAGAGAGAGAGAGAGAGAGAGAGAGAGAGAGAGAGAGATGGGATGAGTTTCAATGCTACGCATGTCCCTCATTTATCTTGGCCGTGGGCTGGTAGCACGTCGTGGGGTCCTTGGCAGTGATATGTCTTGTTCCCTAATCTGAAATTTAACCGAATTGTATGGTAGGCATTTTAATAAACACTTTTAGTGTGGGAGTAGGGGAAATAACATAGTTCGGTATTGAAAACTGGAATCCACGAGTGCTGGTCCGCTTAGTTGCAATGCTCTAAGCTTTCTTGCTTCGGAGCCACGTATGGCCTTTGGCAGTTCCGTTGTCTTCATCTTTCTGAAAATATACTAGGTGAAAATTATGTTAGTCATTTTAGTGTTTGTTTGTATTGGTTAGAAATAGTGGAAATGGCACAGAGTAGATTGCTGGAATGCTCCAGAAGACAAGTTTGGTCAGAAGGGTGGGGGGGGGGGGGGTGGGGGGGGGGGGGGGGGGGGGGGGGTTGGGGGGGGGGGGTGGCAAGGGGGAGGGATGGCTTTCTCTCCTGGGAATCAGTGGGACACGCTGGATTTAGTCAAGGCTGTGTAGCGGCCGGTCTCAGTTGAGGGGTGGCTCTCAGATTGCTTTTCCTGTTCTGGGGATAAACTGTTTGACAAATCGATGGGTCTTTTTCCTCCCTGCTCAGGTTGAGGCAATTTTCGACTGCCATTGGTTGTTTGGTGGCTCTGAGGTGTTGTATGAGCTGTTATCTTTCTCGGTCAAAAGTTCTACAGTTAAGCAGAAAGTATTCCATAGAGTTGATAGCCATGCATACCTCATACACAGGCGCGGAATCGTTCTAGCCAGTACCCATAGTCGCATCTTCCACAGTTTTTGAATAGCAGGTATTTTTGTCGGCGCTTGCACTTGACTCTTAAGACTGGGCTTTTAAAGTAATTTGTAGGCGGTTCTGCCTTTATCGCTGGTCGACCACTGCTGGGAGTTTTCTCTGCATATATTGCCTCTGATTACTGCTTCTTGTTCAGTTTTGATTATACTGTATTAGGGCTGCTGGTGCCTCTTTTTGCCGATTTGTCTGCTGCTTCGTTACTTTCTATATCTATGTGTGCCGAGATACAGCCAGTGGTTAATTGTGAGATCAGAGTTGACAGTATTGCCATGCTTTGAAAACTATGTTGATTACGCAATAGGAGTCCCAGAAAATGGTCACCAACACTTGTCAAAGACGCGCGACTTTAACCTGTTTGGGATAATGTGAGTTCTTATGACTGTATTCCATAGGTTGTCGCTTATTCTTTTCTAGGCTTTAATGATATTTCCATGATTCGTCACTAATGAAAGTTCTGATGATAAACGCTGCAGGTATTCTAAAACACATAATGTCGGCGCTGTTTCATTTCCCATGTCAACATGCTCAGGAAGCCATTTGCACAAACGTTTCTATACCCAAGTGTGAGGTGAATAATGTGATGTTCTCGCTCAAGCGAAATCCAAGCATAGTAATGACATCCTTTTTGCTTGATGCGGCGATTGTCACGAATCATTTTATCGACGCGAGTTTAGTCTTGATCCTCCGCATCTGTGATCGATCGTCCGCTGCGAGTCTGAGTATGC
>CAJHNH020004433.1:25000-39020 GCA_905116865.2 Candidula unifasciata
GGGTCAAAGGTTATGTTATTATACTGTCAACCACACCGGTTGGTCCAAATGATACGTGGTTGTTTTTCTATGGGTTGTGGCTAATGATAATGGTTGTGCTGGTTGTCGTAGATCACACAGTTACGGCACCCTTATGTAGGTAAAACAAGAACAGACCCTCTAACTCACCAACAAGCGTGTCGTATGAGCTGACTATTGGGGCATCCTTTAAAGTCGGAATGCATCTGCCAAAAAGGCAATGAGCCAACATTTTTTAAACCTTCTGGAACAAGACTGAAGCCTCTTTAAGGCCCGAGCAACGGTGTGAGCGTTGATTGAGAAGTTCCGTTTTGCCCAAACAACGCTGTCATCGTTGATCTTGTGTCCCATACATATTGCTTAGCACACGTCTCCGTACTTGTTTCTAATGTTGGGAACTATGATTAAAGTATTCAGGGAAAGTCACTCTAAACGATTTCTTTTTAGCAACATCCGTATCTGAAGCCGCACGTGCGAAGATTGATCGAATTTGTAGCTACATTTTTTTTTTCAACAGTGCATTCCCTAATTTCGTTTTCGAGTGCCATGAATACCAATGTTCCAACCACAAGTAAGAGTCGCAGAATCCATCTTTGTGCGATTAAAGCTCTGAAATTCAGTCAGATGTTTTTAATTTTGGTAATGATAATGAAAATTTTCAATTTTCGGAAGTGATACGGGCATTGAATTTTCACCAGCGAAATGTTCACTAGCGATTCTGATCAGTTTACACAGACAATGTCCCATTGCTACCATATTTATGGTGTAAAAGAAGGAAAGTGCTCCAACAAACAGACAGTACTATACTTTGGCTAAGCTACATGGAAATCATTGCAGCTATAGTCTGTATATAACTGTATATAACTGCGTGTGTGTGTTAGCCTTTTTCTGCCATTTTTTCTCGGAACTTTTGCTCAGCACTCTGTAACAACTAAGAGCCCATGATTGCTAAACTAACCCAAATTCATAACATAACTTTGAAATTTGTTAGGAAATTGAACAAACGTTGAAGTTTTGTTCTAAAATTAGGATATGCAATACTCTTGTGGCTGGAAAATCATGGTAAGTGAAGAATTTGTGAAATGTTGCCGTTGTGAAATTAACACCTTTTGAATTCTTTTTTTTACATACTAACTAAAAACAAATTGAACATACACTTATCATCAGATTCAAAATGTACATTCATTTCTCTTTTAAAAAAAGGGTACAGTTGGAGGGGGGGGGGGAGGGAGTGGAGAGAAGTATATTACATTCACTATTGCCTTTCTTGTACACCACCCCCTTCTGCCGTTTTCATAAAGGGAAATAAATGTGAACCAAGTCTGTAAAAATTCATGGGCCTGAAAGAGTGGACAAACAACCAGAACTTTTCCCCTGCAATCACAGCTGGTGCAGGTGAAGAAGAAGAGAAAAAAACGGTATTACCTGAATAAGACAAAGATCTTCCATGAACGATTTGACGAAATTAGGCAGAAAAACTTGTTAATAAAAAAAAAATAAACCAGTACGACGAGAAACCAAAAAGAGGGAAAGCGGAACGACAAAAATAATGACGCTTCAAATGAGAAGATAGCACCAGACGGCGCTGGAAGTTAGAAGCACTGAGATATGCTAACGCAGAAAAAGACAACGACTATTTAGCAGTCATGGGCGGAACTACTCGTCAAGTATTCAGGGCTGAACACGGGCCAGAATTAATCTCCTGGAAACAGATCGAGTCAACTTCGGGTCAAAAGATTCGGTTGTGTTTATATTAGAATATAAATGACGTTCGTGTGTGTCTGCGTGTTCGTGTGTTTGCGTGTGTGTCTGTCTGCCTGTGTGTGTGTCTATCTGCGTGTGTGTCTGTGTGTGACTGTCTGCGTGTGTGTGTGTGTCTGCGTGTTCGTGTGTCTGCCTGTGTGTCTGTCTGCATGTGTGTGTCTGTCTGCGTGTGTGTCTGTGTGTGTGTATGTATGGCTGTTTGTCTGTCGTTGACTTCGTCTCTTCGTTTTACTTTTTGCACTACTGTCTATCTCTCCATTCTTCGTTAATTTCTTTAATTACGATCTATTTTTGTGTATGTGCGCTTATATCTCCGTCGGTCCTTACTCCTAAAATTTTCACAATATTCTTTCGTTTGCGCATCTGTACTCTCTCTCTCTCTGTCTCGCGCTATATGTCTGTATGTATGTTTGTCTGTCTGCCTGCCTGCCTGTGTCTGTCTGCGTGGGTGTCTGTCTGCGTGGGTGTGTGTCTGCGTGGGTGTGTGTCTGCGTGTGTATGTGTATGTCTGCGTGTGAGTGTGTCTGCGTGTGTGTGTGTCTGCGTGTGTGTGTGTGTCTGCGTGTTCGTGTGTTTGCGTGTGTGTCTGTCTGCCTGTGTGTGTGTCTGTCTGCGTGTGTGTCTGTGTGTGTCTGTTTGTGTGTATGTCTGCGTGTGTGTGTCTGCGTGTTCGTGTGTCTGCCTGTGTGTCTGTCTGCCTGTGTGTGTCTGTCTGCGTGTGTGTCTGTGTGTGTATGTATGTCTGTGTGTGTATGTATGTCTGTGTGTATGTGTGTGTGTCTGTGTGTGTATGTGTGTGTATGTATGTGTATGTGTGTGTATGTATGTGTGTATGTATGTGTGTATGTATGTATGTATGTATGTATGTATGTATGTATGTATGTATGTATGTATGTATGTATGTATGTATGTATGTATGTATGTATGTATGTATGTATGCATTCATGATGTGCATATTATTATATAAACATCACATGCTTTACTGATAAAACACAATTGCTATGTGAAAGATGAGTGCTTGCAAGAGCCGAATGTAGGACGTACTCAATTTGTGACCCTTTGTAAATAAAGTTAGTTCGTTCATTCTCTACGCCTCTCTCAAAAACATGGCCTTTCTCACATTCACATCGTATCTCTCACATACACGTCACCTCTCTCACATACATATCACCTCTCTAACATACACATCGCTTTTCTCACATACACATCGACTCTCTTACATACACATCGCCTCTCTCACATACACTATGCCTCTTTCACATACACTTTGCCTCTCTCACATACACATCGCCTCTCTCACATACACATCGCCTCTCTCACATACACACTGCCTCTCTCACATAAACATCGTCTCTCTCACATACACATTGCCTCTCTCACATACACATCGCCTCTCTCACATACACATCACCTCTCTCACATACACATCGCCTCTCTCACATACACAACGCCTCTCTCACATACACATCGCCTCTCTCACGTACACATCGCCTCTCGCATAAACACATCGCCTCTCTCACATACACATCGCCTCTCTCACAAACACATCGCCTCTCTAACATACACTTTGCCTCTCTCACTTACACATCGCCTCTCTCACTTATACATCGCCTCACTCACCTACACATCTCCTTTCTCACACACACATCGCCTTTCTAATATACACATCGCCCAGCTCATATAAACATCGCCTCTCTCACATACACATCCAAACTCTCACCTACACATCTCCTCTCTCATTTGCACATCGCCTCTCTCACATACTCATCGCCTCTCTCACATACACATCGCCTCTCTCACATACACATCGCCTCTCTCACATACACATCGCCTTTCTCACATGCACATCGCCTCTCTCACATACACTTTGCCTCTCTCACAGAAACTTTTCCTCTCTCACACACACATCGCCTTTCTTACATACACTTTGCCACTCTCACTTACACATCGCCTCTCTCACTTATACATCGCCTCTCTCACATACACATCTCCTCTCAAACATATACATCGCTTCTCTCACCTACACATCTCCTTTCTCACACACACATCGCCTCTCTAATATACACATCGCCCAGCTCATATACACATCGCCTCTCTCACATACACATCGCCTTTCTCACATACACATCGCCTCTCTCACATACACTTTGCCTCTCTCACAGAAACTTTTCCTCTCTCACACACACATCGCCTTTCTTACATACACTTTGCCACTCTCACTTACACATCGCCTCTCTCACTTATACATCGCCTCTCTCACATACACATCTCCTCTCAAACATATACATCGCCTCTCTCACCTACACATTTCCTTTCTCTCACACACATCGCCTCTCTAATATACACATCGCCCAGCTCATATACACATCGCCTCTCTCACATACACATCCAAACTCACCTACTCATCGCCTCTCTCACCTGCACATCGCCTCTCTCACATACACATCGCCTCTCTCACATACACATCGCCTCTCTCACATACACATCGCCTCTCTCACATACACATCGCCTCTCTCACATACACTTTGCCTCTCTCACATACACATCGCCTCTCTCACATACACATCGCCTCTCTCACATACACATCGCCTCTCTCACATACACATCGCCTCTCTCACATACACATCGCCTCTCTCACATACACATCGACTCTCTTACATACACATCTCCTCTCTCACATACACATCGCCTCTCTAACATACTCATCGCCTTTCTCACATACACATCGACTCTCTTACATACACATCGCCTCTCTCACATACACTATGCCTCTCTCACATACACTTTGCCTCTCTCACATACACATCGCCTCTCCCACATACACATCGCCCCTCTCACATACACTTTGCCCTCTCACATACACTTTGCCTCTCTTATATACACATTGCCTCTCTCACAAACACATCGCCTCTCTCACATACACATCGCCTCTCTCACATACACATTCATCTTCCTTTTCTGCTCCTTCTTCTTCTTTTTCTTCTTCTTCTTCTTCTTCATTTTATTTTTCTTATTCTTCTTCTACTTTTTCTTCAACTTCTTCCTCTTCTTCTTTTTCTTCTTACTTCTTCTTCTTCTTTTTCTTCTTCTTCTTCCTTTTCTTCTTCTTCTTCTTCTTCCTCTTACTTCTTCTTCTTCTTCTTCTTCTTCTTCTTCTTCTTCTTCTTCTTCTTCTTCTTCTTCTTCTTCTTCTTCTTCTTCTTCTTCTTCTTCTTCTTCTCTTACGTCTTCGTCTTGTTTTTGTTTTTGTTTTTGTTCTTCTTCCTCTTCTTCTTCTTCTTCTTCTTCTTCCTCTTCATCTTCTTCTTCTTACTTCTTCTTCTTCTTCTTACTTCTTCTTCTTACTTCTTCTTCTTCTTCTTCTTCTTCTTCTTCTTCTTCTTCTTCTTCTTCTTCTTCTTCTTCTTCTTCTTCTTCTTCTTCTTCTTCTTCTTCTTCTTCTTCTTCTTCTTCTTCTTCTTCTTCTTCTTCTTCTTCTTCTTCTTCTTCTTCTTCTTCTTCTTCTTCTTCTTCTTCTTCTTCTTCTTCTTCTTCTTCTTCTTCTTCTTTTTCTTCTTCTCTTTTTCTTTTTCTTTCTTTCTTCTTTTTATTTCTTTTTCTTTCTTTCTTTCTTTCTTTCTTTTTCTTTCTTTCTTTCTTTCTTTCTTTCTTTCTTTCTTTCTTTCTTTCTTTTCTTTCTTTCTTTCTTTCTTTCTTTCTTTTTCTTTCTTTCTTTCTTTTTTTCTTTCTTTTCTTTCTTTTTCTTTCTTTTCTTTCTTTTCTTTCTTTCTTTCTTTCTTTCTTTCTTTCTTTTTTCTTTCTTCTTCTTCTGCGTTTTTCTTGAAGTTATAATTATGTTGTGCCCATTTACACATTCGGCCGACATATCCCACCTCTGCAGACATTTGTTGACAAGGTTAGCCTTCCCGGAAGTTTTTTTTTTTTTAACATACGAAGCAATTTTCAGAGTAGGACTTGGGAAAGGGGAGGGGCGGGGTTGTGGCGTCTGGCAATTTTCAATCTGTTTTTTTTTTTTTTTTCCTTGTAAAAATCTTTTATGAAAAATTGTGGTCATTATATTATAAATAGAATATTTTAAAAACTATTTATCAAACAAAAAGCCAAGGACGCTACGTTATTTGACACTCTGATTTATATGTACGTTTTTTGTCTCCAAGCTCATATTAATATTATTTTGGCTTGTGTTTTGCTGTCCTTTTGTTAATAAAATATGTCCAAGATTCTGGTAGAGGGGTTGGAAGAGGTGGGTTATATGGAGGTCTTGTCATGCATTCAAAGGGATACCACTTGAACAAAAAATGTTAAAAACTACTGCGTAAATCAATGTGCAAATATTTGAAAACTTTGTAGTTAGTTCTGTCTGTTGGATTCCAATGCACTTTGTGCGCTCTAGAGTGTCTAGAGTAACTGCAGTTCCCCCCCCCCCCATCCTCTATTTTGTCGCCTTATCTGTAAGCTAACTGCATAACTGCAGTCTCCCCCCCCCCATCCTCTATTTTGTCGCCTCATCTGTAAGCTAACTGCAGTTCCCCCCCCCCCCCCCATCCTCTATTTTGTCGCCTCATCTGTAAGCTAACTGCAGTCTCCCCCCCCCCCCCCCCCCTCATCCTCTATTTTGTTGCCTCATCTGTAAGCTAACTGCAGTTTCCCCCTTCATTTGGTTTGGAAGGAGAGGCGCAACAGGAAGGGTGGGGCGGGTGCGGGAGAGGTTGAAACAATATGACGTTCAATGTGTGTAAATTATATCATTTTTAATGTTACATTTTTTGTTGTTTCTCATTTCCAATTTGTCATCTAGGGTTATGGCGTTTTTTATTATCCTAATGTTTCTCTCCTATATTATTATGTGAATTACCCTCGTGTCGGTTCCAGGACCTCTTTGTGGATAGGCTGAATAGACCAGACCCACTCCCCCACTCTCTTAAGCAGCATGTCGTAAAAGTCGTATAACTAAGGGTGTTTTACTTGGAAGTCGGATATCATCTTATTTATGTGGTGCCCCCTTCCTATAGGTAGCCCTAATCACGTGCCTAGTGGGCTAAATGGTTTATCCTGTCATGATTGGACAGCCCCGTCCTCAGTACTCTTGTACCTAACTTCCCTCCATCTTTCAGCATGATAGTGATATTATATGAAGTTGTTCAAACAAAACACCCACATTGCCTCTGCTATGCAGACGAAAGGAGGCAGGCTGTCAAATAGCACGAATATTACCGGAAGTCCTTTGTGAGATCTGACCGCTCTTGATTGATGTTCGCAAATTTGATGCAGCGGATATCAAGGCAATTTTGCGAATTTGCAGGGTATCGTTGCTCAAAGCTCGGAACAGGCCGGTTGTGTCTGAAGAGCAACTGGTCATTTTCCTTGAGGCAGAGGTTGACCACTCTTGGACGTAATACATAATTGGGGGTATATAATCAACAGGATCACTTGTAGTGTTAATTTTCGTTAAGTTGATTGCGCGACTGATTGGATGGTTGGTTTGTCATAGGGTTGGCTTATCGATATAGCAACTGATTTGATGGTTGGCTGATTAGCTATTTGATTCCCCATTTCACCGCCGTTTCATATTTTTGTTTCCTAACATTCTGCTTTCTTGTCCTTACTACTTTCATTAAGATCTACTAGTTTTGTCTTTTGTTGACCACTCTCCGTTGCTACTTGGACAGAAGTAGTTACAATAACTCTAAAATAAAGGGTTAACAGAAGACAGGAATGGGATGGGGAAAGTAAAGTGAGTGAGTGAATTTCTGCCCCACTAGGACATCACACAAGCGATAAACACCCGATGACACAAAGTGCCACCATGTGGGTGAGGATCACCGTGGAGAGGTCCCAGAAACCGCGTTCAGACAATTGGCCATATTTATGGCCTGCTTATATTGCGGCCCCTGGCAAAAGCCAGAGTGGGGCTTCAAAAACACAAAAAATTACGTCCTAAAAAGGACGTAAGAATAGATAGTACACCAACCAAGGTGTGGTGAGTTCTTTTGTTTAAAAAAAAAAATTCATTTTAGAGGCTTTTTAAAACAAGAGTACTCAGGTAAAGACTATTTACGACGAGACTACTGTAGAAGAGACGACCCAGGAAGTGACTATATAGAAAAAAAGACTATTCAAGAAGAGATTTGTGAAAAAAAGATATTCAAGAAGATTACTACCCGAGAAAACACTAAACTAGAAGAAATTAATAAAGAAAGAAATACATAAGAAGGGAGTACATGAGAAAAGACTTCACTGAAAGAGACTGCCAATTTAAAAAAAAAAAATAACAACTGCCAATTACTGCCTTTATAATAACACTTTTGCTGTGTAGGCGGGGGGGCAGGGGGGGGGGGGGGGGGGGTTGAACCTGAGGATTTACAGCCCCATGGCTAGTGCTGTCGCCACTAACTGTGTAGGTGAGGTTTTTATTTTCCCCCGACAGAAAAAAAAATCCCCAAACTTACAAATGACTCGAACCCGGATTTCCCCCTTGGGAGCTTAGCTTTGTAACCGCTCGGCCAGCCGCTCCTCAGTGAGTTTCTTTGTACTCGATGAAAATAGAGATAACACAAAGTGACGTCTGTGAAACCATGAGGAGAGAGAGAGTTATAGTGTAGTCAGTCTTTACTTCGGAGCCGGGACCTGATTGAATATTTGCAAAATGATAAACTTTCGACAGACACGCTAACCCTAGGGAATATCTAGCATACAAACACATGTATGCAGAGACAACAATTTTCAATTTCAAGTATGTGAAATTACAATCCATTTCTGAACCGTTATTCAGGGCGGTGATCGATAAAATGGCACCGCCGATAAAAATTCCGAAGTGAACAAATCCAGTGCTAAAACATGCCCATGAAGCGTTTGCCTTACGGCTGTGTAATCATTGAAATAACAGCCTTAAAATAAAAACTTACTTGGGGGGTTTACAATTCGCAGTGACCAGCTTTCAGCATTGTTGCCATTATTTATTGTTTAGAATGCTGGAATCATTTGAGAGAATTCTGGAACATTGTCATTATCATGTGCCCTGCCAACTGGCGTAGGCGCTCATGCATCTCCACAGATCACAATCCCTGGTTGCCTGGAACAGCTCTCTTGATGATATCCCTCCATGCCATCGTTTCAGTCCATCCAGCATCATCTCTCTTGGTCTGCCTATACCCATTTTTCCCACTGATCTTTCCAGTTGTCACAATGTTCTCCAATGTCTCTCTTCTCATTATGTGTCCAAAGAACAGTGTGTGTCTCTTTCTTGTTGTTGTATACAGAGATCTACTTTCATTAGTCTCTTTCAAGCAATCGTTGTTTGTCACTCTGGCCGTCCTAGGTATTCGTGACATTCGTCTCAGAAACCACATCTCTGTTGCTTCCAAATTCTTCCTAATTTGTTCACTGACATTTCAAGATTCTGGAAAGAGTAACGTAAAGTACAAGACTCTCTAACCCTTTTATAGCCTTTAGACATATTGGGCATATACGGCAAGACCCATACTTTATAGACCAATCTGTCCGGCTCTCTAGCGTAGTTGGCTAAACCGGATTGCGTGGAGACCGGGTGACGAACTCCTTGTGGTCCGGGTTCAATCCTGGGGGTAGGCAGGAAAGCCACATTTTTCCCAGATTTACGATATTTACAATGGAATCAAGGCCGAAAGGTTGCGATATCCATAATACCGAGCCTAAGGGTTAACAACTCATGGCTTCTGGATACTAAAACAAACAAACAATAGACCAATCTGCACTTGGTAGATAATGCGGTCAGCATCACGGCCCGTCATGATTACTTCCAAGAACTTTACCTGGTTCCCTCTAAAGGCTGGTTCGACCAAGAAGCCACGGGCAAGAAATAAAATGTTGGAAGAAGACCGTGCTTAAATTACATTGACATACACAAAATAAAGTAGTGTGGGCAATCTTGTAAAAATGCTGACTTCTAAGGCAAAACGTCCGGGTAGAAAGGTGAGAAAGAGACCAAGAAAGAGATGGATAGAAAGTTTAGCTAAAACCTCCAGAATTATTAAAGCCATTTCTCCAGCCATCCGAGAATTGCAACACAGAGCTATAACCTGTTAACAATGTGACGATTATAAAAACAGTGAAGTGTATTTGTAACTTATCATCGTATAGCAAGTACTATACTTTAGTTCAGTTTAGTCGACGGATCAACATCATGGCATTTGGGAGTAGACCCACAAGTGCTAACCCATAAGCTAACTTAAGCCTGAGTCTGAAAATTTTAAGCGCAGTGCATGAACTCCGTTGCACCGGCGAGGATCCTAAAATACTTATTGGGTGGATTTTTAACTCCAAATTTTACCCGAGCAGCTTCGTTGGGCTACCTTCCTCGATTTATAACTTCCGAGAGATTTTTTTGCGTGCGCAAAAATACATACGGGCGTCCTGTATTACTACCCAGAGACCAGGGACAATTGCTAGAAGTCCATCTGAAAGAATCACACCTTTACCGAGACCTGAACCAGGAACCTCTAGCCTTCGGGGAGGATGCCATACCCCGAGACCACGCAGCCCCAATTTCTTTAAGAACATCTCACTCAATAAAGTTCAACAAAAAGCCACTCGTTCCAATTCAAACTTTTCCAGCTTAAGTACTTTTAGGATTTCCTCGATATCCTTTGTTACAATGTCTTTCATCGATTGACTCCTGCAGGTTCGTGCCGTTAATCTTCTTCTTCTTCTGCGTTCATCCGAAGATGTAATTGCGTTGTGTCCGTTTACAACGTGGCTGCGATATTTGCACCTTTCGGCCTACACATCCGACTTCTGCGGGCATTTGATGACCGGGTTAGCCTTCCCAGATGCTGGAAATCGGATAGCGTACACTTAACTTGAAAGTGATCGATACAGTTAAATAATCCTGAAGATCAAGGGTTTGAAACCACACCTGAATAGACACATAACAATAAATTCAGAACTATCAGAACTATCCAGGTATAAATGGGTACGAGGAAATGTCATGAGAAGATAAGGTGACCGGGGTTATGGTGACCATCTCACCCATCGAATGCTAATTCTTCAAAAACAACAACAACAAAAAAGTAGGTGGAGGGTGGGGTGGGGGGGTGGGGGGGGGGGGGTGGGTTAGCACCACGTCTCGGATTCGTCACTACGCGGTAACAGGTTCTCATCTTTCCTGTTTGCCTCCTTAAGATAACAGCAATGTTGATAGTATACAACCGAACATGCTGCCTCTAGAGCACAGCTAAGAATCTCTGATGCACTTCGAAAGGGCGCCGCAGTAACAGTAAAGGACCCTTTCCTGCGCCTTCAGGCGTATTAGGCATACGGGGCTTGACTTTCTTTTTAAATAGTCCAATCGGCACACAGTGGGTAATGTGGTCAAGATCACACCGGCCACCTTTACTTCCAGTGGCTGTTTCTGGTACTTATTTAGGACTGGGTCGACGGGAGGAGTCGAGCTCATGCTTGAAGAAAAAACAAAACTAATTCGGCTCCGTCATGACCTGAACCGAGGACCTTCGAATCCGCAGCGAGCGGCTAGCTGCTACATCACCGTGGCTGTCAGGGACGCCAGAACATGGCAGCTTTGCTCCCATTAGAGCTTTCCTTTTCCCAGAAAGTTTTTACAAATCATAATCGGCTACTTTAACTATGCATAACAGTATCTTTTAAGTAAGTGTTTATACATGATATATTAGTATTGCGCACTTAATTAAGTATTTGATCCCTTGAGGCCCTATAGCTCAGCATTCCCATGTTTTCTCTGCGTCAGGTCTCCCGATGCTTTGTTAACCCATCCACTAGACACATACAGCGAAATAAGCACAAAGCTTTTGAACCAAACAGAATAATTCTAAAGCTTTATTCCGCTGCACTGAGATTTGTGTCTAAGTTGTAGCCATATTGCTTCGCTTTTGTTTAAAAGAAATTTTTTTTTTTTTTTCATCAAGTGACGGAAATGATATTATTAAAGTGAATTCAGTTTACCCAAAGGGAATATTGTCGAGTTAAAATATCCAACCTCTCACACTTACAGTCAAGTGCTCGCAATGCTAGTTTTACATTTTAGTGTTCTTTAAGTGTTGCCTCTGAATTCGAAACTAAAAGCGTCATAAAATGTATCTGTAATATGGTAGGCCGTGTGTACCAAATTTTTAGAGTGGCAAAAAGTGAGTTGACTCTTCCTAGGTATGACACCTTGAAGTTTGTTTTATGATGACGTCAGAATTATGAAAGAGATGACATGTTGCAATACTGAGCTAGTAAATATTGTAGGGCAACATGCAATAACTCTTTCAAATTTCATTTTTTTTTTTTTTTAGAACTTACGAGGCCATTAGAATAGCGAAATAAATAAACTCGCATGTATTAATATCATTTACAAAAATAGATGTAATTAAATACATGGAACGAAAGTTACGTGTATTTGAGAACAAATTTTTGAGGAATATTTGGAGCCACACACAAAAAAAAAAAGAGTGGGGGGGGGGGGGGGTGATATAAATTCAAAAGAGGAGAAGAAATAATAGAAATAGCAGGCCAAGCACTGGTAAGAACAGCGATAAGACAAAGAAGATGGTGCTCTGTTCGACACATCCTCGGAAGACAGGAGCAGACAATCACCAAACATGCACTAATATGGGATTTAAATGGTATGAGGAAGCGAACACATCCAAAAGAAACCCCAAAACGATGGTTGATGAGAGAGGCCAAAGGTGCTGAAGTAGATCCCATCCATGATATCGCACAGAATGCCCAGAATAAATCGATATGGAGGAATATACATAGAGCCCTGTGTGACATAAAATGGCACAGGACAACGATGAGGATACCAATAGATACTACAAAGACGTTTTAAAATAACGATTTCTTTCTAGACAAGTGCCTCTTTAGGCATACGACGCTGGACTATTTCAACCAATCAACATTTGGTGTGTAATGTGTTCATTTTTCCCAGCGACCGCCTTTCTTTCCCAGATCGTTACCTGAAACTCAGTGTAGTCTCGGTCGATCTTGGAGCGGATATCGGTTTAGAAATATCTGCCATGATAGGGATTCAAACCCTAACTGTTTGTTTACTTCTGGACTCTGCCCTTGTGTCTGATGCACATCTTGTTTCACAGATCTGGCCTATTTATGTGTAGATTGTTAGTTCCTTACAACTAGGACAGAAGCTTCAAAGAACACCTCGATCCTATCTATGTTGGCTAGGATTCCTGTTGACCGAAGTGAAGTGTAGAAAGGACTTGACCTCTATAACCCCAGATCCAGGTGCACCACCCTGTATCGTTGAGCATCTCTGCATTAGAACAGCCCTTGTATGTGAAAAGAGGTATTTTTCTGTAGACCTCACACGGGGTTACAAAAGCAAAGCAAAAGTTTGATGGAGACATAGCACAGTGAACAAGTCCTGACATGCAGACTAACACTAGCCCCCCCCCCCCCTCCCCCAGAGAGAGAGAGAGAGAGAGAGAGAGAGAGAGAGAGAGAGAGGAAGAGAGAGTTAAATAGACGTCAGTTAGAAACGCAAAACGAAGGTCAGATATGAACACAAACAAGACGGCAAAGGGCTAGACCGAACAAACAAATGAAGAAAAGAAACCCATATCATTAAGATCAGGACACGTCTCTGGCAATCTGTCCTGTTGGTGTCAGTCATTCCATAAGTTATTTAATTTGTATATCGTGTAACAAGTAATCTTTCACATGATCAACAAATCAAAATAATAAGTAAAAACCCCGGGGCAAAGGTTTTCTGCTTAT
Source organism: Candidula unifasciata (assembly GCA_905116865.2). Lineage (NCBI taxonomy): Eukaryota > Metazoa > Mollusca > Gastropoda > Stylommatophora > Geomitridae > Candidula > Candidula unifasciata. The sequence continues at coordinate 38,516 of CAJHNH020004433.1, forward strand.
TGTTACTTCCATTTCTTTCTTTCCCTTTTACATTTTTTTTCCGGTTTCCCCCAAATTTTTTCCTGTCTCCGTTCCTTTTTTTTTTGGTATTATTACGAAACTAATTCAGACCAAAAATTTTTTAATTAAAGAAAATTTTTTTTTAGAATAATATTAAATTTTTTATTTCCCTTTTTTAAACGACCCGACCACATTTTGATTCGTTTCAAACTTATTCACCGCACCTACACCCAAAAGCACCTTCAAAAAAATACTAACTAAATCCCAAATAATAAGCCAAAAAAAAGAAGATCCTTTTTTTTCGCTGGTGCAACTTCCAACTTTTGGGAAATATTTACCTCTAGAATTTTTTCCGTATCCGTAACTTCCATGGACGCGAGGCTGAAGGGTCTGCCTACCCTAGTACATTACTAACTTACAAGACTCTCTAGATGTTTTTTCTGTCCTTTTTGTTTTTTTAGTAAAAAGGTCATAGCTCCCCTTTTTTCCTTTTTGCCTCACTTTT
>CAJHNH020004434.1:0-200000 GCA_905116865.2 Candidula unifasciata
CTGAGATGATTAAGTGCTGGTAAAGTGTGAACAGCATTCTCTGCTCCATGTCCATCGCTGCCATAATCTCTAGTGAATTTAGACCTTTTTGAGCCTTGTCACAACTCCATCTATGTAATCCCTGAAAGACAAACTTCTGTAAAGCAAAGTCTGCAGAGCAGGCTATGAGGAACCATGGCGAACCTGCAGTTGACATGTGAATGTATAGAGGCAATCAACCTGACGTTTTGACCTGAGCATATGAAACCAAACAAGAAGAGGAAGAAAAGGAAGAAGAAATCTGTGTGCAGTGGAAGTGATTCTTAAGCAGCCAAATCCATGAAAAATATACTGTTAGCTTTGAGCCTGTATTTCAGTGAAGGGGTCGTGCCTGCTGGCAAGTTTAATTGTCCACTACCTTTCCACAGCTGAAAGATGGCAAGACCAAGAAGCTCATAGGGTCAACAGTAATCAAGCTGAAGGACTTGTTGGTTGCTGAAGACATGGTGATGGACCAGCATTTCCGGATCAAGACCAGGGAGGAGGGCAGTAGTGTGCACATGAGGATGTGCATGAGGGTATGTTGCTACTTTTGTTATTCTTTTAATATCATCATCTTGTTGTTGTGCCATTACAGGTCAGACAGAACTGGTAGTCTGTATTTTTATTCCGTTCTGTTATTGTTAAAAAAAAATTTTCAGTTTCATGGATAAAATGTTCTTCTTTGTATTCACTGGCTGTGAACTCTGGTGGAAAGTTCTGGTTGTTCGTCCACCTGTGGACTCTAGTCCTGTTCCAGTTTGAATGTTGTGTGCATATGCATTTTACAGATCTGTTTCATTTGTGTGCAGACTGTTGGTTCCTTGCCCCTCCGGAAGATGCACTCCAAATTCAAAGGAAGCTTCCTAAATAGTCGACTCTTACGACATGCTTTTGGGTCGACAGTGGGTCTGTTTATGGGGCCCGGAACCCACATGGGGACGATGGAATCTCGTCTACACTTTTGGCTTCTATCCTCCACATTATTTGTTTAATGTGGTTTTGATTGGCATGGATACAGCTTTTGTTGGCATTTGCAGAAGATGTATAACCGAAGTAGGTGTCGGATATTTCCAGTTGCCAGAAAGTAAAATAATACTATAACAGTCCAGGTGATCAGGTGATTGTCTGATGCTCTGAAAGTCATGGGCTTGATTTCATCTTGTGGCGTTCAGTTCATGACTGTATGAGAGAGAGAGAGAGAGAGAGAGAGAGAGAGAGATGAGTGTGTGCGTATGTATTAGCGTGTGTATGCATGCGTGCGCACATGCGTCTCTCTCTCTCTCTCTCTCTGAGTGTCTCTCTCTCTCTCTCTCTCTCTCTCTCTCTCCCCCTCTCTCTCTCTCTCTCTATATATATATATATATATATATATATAGATAGATAGGTTCTGCATGGCTATGTATTGGTGTGTGTATGCATGCATATATGAGTGTGTGTATGCATGCATGTATGAGTGTGTGTATGCATGCATGTATTAGTGTGTGTATGCATGGCTATGTATTAGTGTGTGTATGCATGCATGTATGTATGCATGCATGTATGAGTGTGTGTATGCATGCATGTATGAGTGTGTGTATGCATGCATGTATTAGTGTGTGTATGCATGCATGTATGAGTGTGTGTATGCATGTATGTATGAGTGTGTGTATGCAGTCATGTGTGGGTGTATGTCTGTATACATATACCACCCTTGCTTTTGTGTATATTACTTGATATTCATATTATGTATATTATTAGATGAACGTAACATGCTTAACATATAAAATTCCTATTGTTGTAGGAACGATAAGTGTTTGAAGGGGCCAAAAGTTAGACAAGCCCAATTTGTGACGCTTTTAAAATAAAGTTTGTTCGTTGGTTCATGAGTGGATTGTTTTCAAAGATCTCCGTTGAGCTACACAGTTTTTGTTTGTGCGATGCTGTACAGGTTGCCAGCCACTCTATAGAGAGAGAGAGAGAGAGAGAGAGAGAGAAAACTGTATGAGATACAACTCAGGGCACTCAAGTTGACCCTGTCACTTCTGAATTCTTCATAATTATTGTATTATTTATTGACCAGATCCTGACTCGTGAGGGAAGTCCTGAATTGATAGAATTTGACGAGGCATTGGTAGAGGAATCTGCAGATGCAAGCTCATCAGTTGATGGACCAGGACAACAGTCTGCAACTCAGAAGCCAGAAATTCCTAAGGAGGTATGTCTGGTTATACTGCTGTTTGTGTGTGATAAGCTGGTGTGGTTACTTCTCCCTCCTTCTTCTTCTTCATGTACACCGACTGTAAACTCTAACGGAAACTTCTGTTTTTGCATCCACCACTGGATGTTAGTCGTGTTCCAGAACCGGAGTGTTGAGTGCACAGCTGTTTAACAGATCTGGCTTATATGTATGCAGACTGCTGGTTCCTTGCCTTTTAGGTAGATGCACTCCAACTTCAAAGGAAGCTCCTAATTAGTCAACTCTTACCACATGCTTATTGGGTAGACAGTGAATCTATTTTTGTTTTCCACAGGAACTCATAACTTCTTCTTCAGTCCTTTATCCCCCAGTGGAGCATAGAGTCTCAACAAACTCACACCAGGTCCTACCCTTTTGCATCGCTTGCAGCTCACCCCATGTCTTTCCCATCTTTTTAACTTTACTTCTAGTTTCCTTCTCTGTGTGTTTTTTGGGTCTACCTTTATTTCTATGCCCTTGTGGGTTCCACTTTGGAAGTTGGTTTGGGATCAGCATATAGTTGTTTTTTTGATGTCTGTGGCTTGGGTGTTGCCAATGCGCTTTGTAATGTCGGGTGCTGGGTTCGATCCCAGCTGCAGACAGTTTGTCTTGCATTGGTAACAGTGGTACCAAGAGCTTACTGTTCAGTAAGCAGTGGCAAAAAGCTAATGTAAAATTTGCCTACAAAAATCACAAAAGGGTAGGGTTGGTTCTGCAACGTCCTGCAAAAGATACACAATTAACTTTTAAAGTTTTGCTACCATCAGTTGAATTCTGCTTGTAAATTAGTTTAAAGCAGTTTGTATCAACTTATATGTATTGATATTAAAACTGTTTTTATGATTAAAACCAGTTTGTGGGTTTGCGTGATTTAAAATTTTTTGTGCAGCTTTATAATTTAACTCTTTCAGTCCTAAACCATTCATGATGTGTTACTGACTATTCCTCACACGTCTCAAACATCACATGAAGTGTCTTCTTATATTTAAGTTTTGGTCAGTGTATACTGAATAAATCTGGCAACCACAGGGGTATCTTTCTTTCATTTTTCATTCCCACAACACAGCATGTGGTTAGAGTTTTCATGGCAGTATGTCATGAAAACAATAATGATTTTGGTAAAAATCCTTATCTGACCGAAATAGTCAAAACCAGTTTGCAAGATTTTAAGATTTTAAACTGACCAGCTTTAAGTAGAGAAAGTCAGAAGAAGGAGAAATGATGTCTGTCATATCGTAACAGTGGAAGGAACACCCAAGATGTGGGTAAAAATGTAGCTGAGGCAGTGTATACTCCTCTGTGAACAGGGTTTCCTTGACTTGTGAAGGAGTTCCATTCCGACTTACATGTCGTAAGTCAGACTGATATTTTTCAACAGTATTCCACTGAAATGGGTTATGCAAATTGTACATAAAACACTAAAATTCAATCAGTGTAGTTGTAATTATTGTACATAGGCATCTGTGCTTACTCCAGCCATCATCATCATCATCATCATGTAGCGGGTTTTCTGTTTTTATTTATGTTTGTGGTCATAAGTAGATGGTCATAAGTCACATAGTAGAAGAAGAAGGTGTATCAAGTCACTATCAGAGCTTGATCTAGAACTTTCTTTATAAATCAGTGCTGAAATTTAAAAAAGGGAAGAGGTAAAAAAAAAATTTAGAATAAAGAACAGACAGATAAGAATTATTCATGGTTTTTTTTTTTTATTGTGATCGCTGCAGGCAAACAGTGGAACGTCCTCACCTGTAAAAGCCAGTACACCAAATTCATCACCCGTTGATGAAACTAATGTTTCACCCACTAAGATTGGTGACCAAGAATCAGAGCTGAGACAGAGGAAGGTTGCCAGGTTGGCACATGTCTTACTTTCCTCTCTCTCTGTCTTTTTCTCTCTGTCTTTCTCTCTCTCTCTCTCTCTCTCTCTCTCTCTCTCTCTCCCTCTCTCTCTCTCTCTCTCTGTGTGTGTGTGTGTCTCTCTCTGTCTTTCTCTGTCTGTCTCTCTCTCTATCTCTCTATCTCTCTATCTCTCTGTGTGTGTGCTTGCGTGCCTGCGCGCGCGCGCATATGTTTAAAAAAATGAAATGGTCATAAGTTTATTTTTGGTAACTGTTAAATTCTAGTCTAAAATATTTGTTGAAATCTGTATTAATTAAGAACGAGGGTGTCAGATTTGGAAGCGTTCAAACCTTGCTAATAAAAACATTGTTGTGTGTGATAGAAGTTAACTGTAACAATTTACAGTTGCCAGTAAGGGTTGGGGTCTTTATCACATAGCAGGCAAAGTACATTCAGCAGTAACTAGTAATAATCAGAGTGGTAGGTTCTTCTTATTTTCAGTTCAAGCTGACCTGTCTGTTAGCTTGTATGTGTGTGTGCACGTGAATGAGCAAGCATGAGCTCCTTTGTGCATGATTGTCTGTGTTCATGCTTATGTCTGTCCATCTGTCCGTCCATTTCACCATGCTGCAAATGTTTTGCGGGGATAGATTTTTCATTGTAAAGTTTAGCCTGGAAAGACTCTTTCACTTGCTGTTATTTCCTGCTGCTTGTTGACAAGTGCAGTGTTCACAAAGATCTTCCCTTTTTATCATCATTATCTGAAAAACTGTGTATAAATCACTACTCTAGGATCAGTTGATCCAATATCTTTGTGTGGGTTCCAGAACCCTGTTGTGGGGGAAAACAAGAATAGACCCACTGCCTCCCCAACAAGCATGTCATAAGAGTCGACTAATTGGGTGCATCCTTCAAAGTCGGAGTGCTTCTGCCTGAGAGGCAAGGAACTAACAGTCTGCATACAGATGTGCACGCAAAAGTTTTTATGGAACAAGACTAAACGTCCAGAGGTGGGCTAAAAACCAGAACTGTCCACCTGAGTTTACAGCCAGTGAACACGAACCCTCATGACCTTTATTACTGAGGCTTACAGAAAATATTAACATCAGATTGGCTTTTTTGGTTCAAAGGACTGCCCCCCTTCTCCCATGTAAATTTTAGTTAATATATGTATATTCTAACATCCTAAAAGTTTGCACAGGCGTGAATACAGCCAGTAGCAGCAGCATTAACTGTGGGTCTTGTAAACACATCACTTTTAAACATTTGGTCAGGTGACATTCTTGGGGAAGGAAATTGGACCTGGAAGGAAGTATCAGTTTTCTCTAGACAACAAAGTCAAGGATGGCATAATTATAACATCCTAGATTGACTAGGGTGTGTAGGATTTGCAGTGTTGGAGTATCATCCAGGATACAACTGGTAAAGCCACAAGGGTGGTCAGACCATTAGGCAGCAGCCGGGAGGGGGAGACTGACATGGACAGCATTATTTCATGGTTGTGCTTAGCTTGTTTCTTCTGTCAAAGAGATATGTGTCATCATCATCATCATCCAGTGCCTTGTTGACTAGCTTGGGTGATCATGATTCTCTATAGTCTGCCACTGTGTGTATCAGTTCATGTGTTGACACCCCTCCATGCCATGACGAAAGGCTGTCAGGATATGTTTACATGTCCTGAAGACAAGTCCCTGATGTATTCCATACAGCATTTGAATTTTCAAACATTATCATCATGTAAGCATTAACTTACAGCACATTTATTCTGTATAAACAAGCTGCTATGTTTTGTATTGTGACAGCAATGGATCAGGGAAGCATGGACTGGGCAGGATCCAGATGACTTTTAGATACAGCCCCCAGAGAGAAAGGCTTGTGATTGTAGTTCACAAATGCATGTAAGTAGTTGTAGGAGCAACAGCAGTTAAAACATACCTTCTTCATGCCTTAACCAATATTAGATACATGGTTACATACTAGGTTAACAGATATTTTTATAATATTCTTTTTTTTTTTTAAAGAATTTGGCATGCTGGCACTTGATGAGTGATCTGATGTGCCACCTTTACTTTCTCAGGGCGATGATTAAATGATACTCTAAGTCAGAAGACATTGATGCTGGTGCCATCATCCTCACACACATGCACGTACGTGCGCACACACACACACCCACTCACATATATATCCCCCCTCCCCCCCACAGTACCTGTACAGCTTGCCTGTTAAAGATGCAAACAGTGAAGAATAGAGAGAAGCAACAACAGAATTCTTAAATTGTTTAAATCACCACTGATTGCTGGCGTCATGAAGGCTACAAGACTGAAATAGCTGGGACGTGTGGAGAGAGTGGTAGATAACAGAGATAAAACACTGCGTACCTAGATAGTTCAATAGGGGTAGATCATGTGCAGGCCAAGAATACAGTGTAGAGATATCCAGGCAGACCTGCAGACACTTGGAGTAACCAGCTGGAAAGAGAAGGCCAGTTACAGAGATTTTGACATATTCATGGCATTGTGGTGCTGGGGTGTCTGTGGATTACCTACCTCCCCGGGCAGCAGCCAGAAATGCCCTGTACCAGTTCTAAAGGAAATATGGGTTGTGTTTCTGCCTTTTCCTTTAACACGTAGCTAAGGTGGGGCTCACAGTGTGCTCATTCCCCGCCACCAGATTGCCTGCAGGTTTCGCTGAGCTCTTCATGGCTCTAAGCATGGCCTAAGCATGAGTAGTTGGGGCAACTGGATCGTCACGTCCCTGAGTCCCTGTGCCTTCACGATAGTTTCCGGTATTCAGGGGGGTTAGCATACTTGTTTCCATTCCTAAGACTGTTCAGCACACCTCTGGCTCCTTCCCTCCCACAGGGGGCAGTACGGTGTGGTGCACCGGGTTTATTATCGAGGTTTGCTCCTCTAGATCCATTGTGTTTTGCCTGGGGATTCGCACCCCCAGTTACCAGGGCTACCTCGGGGAGGCTGTGACTCTTCGCCACGCACAATGGTCTTGAGGTAAGAGAGGTTTTGCTAGGTCAAGAGGCTGACACCACAATGGACGCTCCTTTCGTGAACAAATATTCACTAGACCTAGGGTGAAGTAAGGGGGGGAACCCACTACCCACAACACCAACACTTCTTACCCCCTGCCTCTCGAGGCTCAGTCCCCAGTTACAGAGATAGATGGAGGTGTGTGATATCTGCTGCTAAGAACCTTGACTCTTTTTGAGTCACAGGGGGTTTAGCATCACAGGCCCAGGGGGTAGTAAAGAGAGTCATAAAATCGGTGCATCATGCGTTCATTGGACTTCTAGGTAGGAAGCTATGAACATATGATGCATTCCTTGGGACTCAAAAAGTTAAGGGCTCGGAATGCTGAAGAGAAAAAAGAAAAAGATATAAAATAGACACTGGAGATTTTCTTAGGGAAGAAACCCTGCAGGCAATGATGCAACTCACCTTATAATGCCATGGCCCAATATATATAAAGTCAGTAGCTTCACACCTTTTATAACAGCATCTTTCATGTGATCATTGTTTCTTTATCCAGGGAGTTTTAATTTCATTTTGACAATTGCAGAAATTTGAAACCAGTAGAAGGAGACAGCAAAAATCTGGCAGACCCTTATGTCAAGATGTATCTGCTGCCGGACAAGTCCAGCTCATCTAAGAGACGTACAAAAGTTTTCAAAGATAACCTCAATCCGGTCTTTGATGAGACGTAAGTCCTAACTCAGTTTGTCAGATTACCATATTTATGGTTATTTCATATCACTGCTTTGTTAGATTAGCCACACTACTGTTGGGGTCATTGAGATCCCAAGTAAGTCCTGTCTCATTTTTTTTTTAGATCGCAGTGTGTTGTCATTTGAAATCATCGTTTTGTTAGATTACATATATTGTTAATTGTCATTTCTCACTCAGTGATAAATTAGCCACACTACTTTTGGGGTAATTGGGTTGTGTAAGTCTTATCTCACTTTTTTTCAAATTTTAGTATGCTGCCATTTGAAATCATTGCTCGGTTAGATTACATGTACTTTTGCTTGTCAAGGACATCCAGGTGTGTTGGGGAAACGAACAGATGGACAGAATGCCTGGTTCAGCAATACCTGGGGGGGTAAATTGATTCATGACAAACTTGATGTTGTCAGGGCCCTTTTGGGGTGGGTGAAATGTGTGGAGGCACAAATAGATTGTCATAGTCTGAGGAGTTTGGTGCAGCCAGAAGTGACTAGGGGATCTAGCTAGATTATCATGGTCTGAGGAGTTTGGTGCAGCCAGAAGTGACTTGGGGATCTAGCTAGATTATCATGGTGTGAGGAGTATAGTGCAGCCAGAAGTGACTAGGGGATCTAGCTAGATTGTCATGGTCTGAAGAGTTTGGTGCAGCCAGAAGTGACTAGGGGATCTAGCTAGATTATCATGGTGTGAGGAGTTTGGTGCAGCTAGAAGTGACTAGGGGATCTAGCTAGATTGTCATGGTCTGAAGAGTTTGGTGCAGCCAGAAGTGACTAGGGGATCTAGCTAGATTGTCATGGTCTGAAGAGTTTGGTGCAGCCAGAAGTGACTAGGGGATCTAGCTAGATTATCATGGTGTGAGGAGTTTGGTGCAGCTAGAAGTGACTAGGGGATCTAGCTAGATTGTCATAGTCTGAAGAGTTTGGTGCAGCTAGAAGTGACCAGGGGATCTAGCTAGATTGTCATGGTCTGAAGAGTTTGGTGCAGCCAGAAGTGACTAGGGGATCTAGCTAGATTGTCATGGTCTGAAGAGTTTGGTGCAGCCAGAAGTGACTAGGGGATCTAGCTAGATTGTCATAGTCTGAAGAGTTTGGTGCAGCTAGAAGTGACCAGGGGATCTAGCTAGATTGTCATAGTCTGAAGAGTTTGGTGCAGCCAGAAGTGACCAGGGGATCTAGCTAGATTGTCATAGTCTGAAGAGTTTGGTGCAGCCAGAAGTGACTAGGGGATCTAGCTAGATTATCATGGTGTGAGGAGTTTGGTGCAGCTAGAAGTGACTAGGGGATCTAGCTAGATTATCATGGTCTGAAGAGTTTGGTGCAGCCAGAAGTGACTAGGGGATCTAGCTAGATTATCATAGTCTGAAGAATTTGGTGCAGCTAGAAGTGACCAGGGGATCTAGCTAGATTGTCATGGTCTGAAGAGTTTGGTGCAGCCAGAAGTGACTAGGGGATCTAGCTAGATTATCATGGTCTGAAGAGTTTGGTGCAGCCAGAAGTGACTAGGGGATCTAGCTAGATTGTCATAGTCTGAAGAGTTTGGTGCAGCTAGAAGTGACCAGGGGATCTAGCTAGATTATATCATGGTGTGAGGAGTATGGTGCAGCCAGAAGTGACTAGGGGATCTAGCTAGATTGTCATAGTCTGAAGAGTTTGGTGCAGCTAGAAGTGACCAGGGGATCTAGCTAGATTGTCATGGTCTGAAGAGTTTGGTGCAGCCAGAAGTGACTAGGGGATCTAGCTAGATTGTCATAGTCTGAAGAGTTTGGTGCAGCTAGAAGTGACCAGGGGATCTAGCTAGATTGTCATAGTCTGAAGAGTTTGGTGCAGCCAGAAGTGACCAGGGGATCTAGCTAGATTGTCATAGTCTGAAGAGTTTGGTGCAGCCAGAAGTGACTAGGGGATCTAGCTAGATTATCATGGTGTGAGGAGTTTGGTGCAGCTAGAAGTGACTAGGGGATCTAGCTAGATTATCATGGTCTGAAGAGTTTGGTGCAGCCAGAAGTGACTAGGGGATCTAGCTAGATTATCATAGTCTGAAGAATTTGGTGCAGCTAGAAGTGACCAGGGGATCTAGCTAGATTGTCATGGTCTGAAGAGTTTGGTGCAGCCAGAAGTGACTAGGGGATCTAGCTAGATTATCATGGTCTGAAGAGTTTGGTGCAGCCAGAAGTGACTAGGGGATCTAGCTAGATTGTCATAGTCTGAAGAGTTTGGTGCAGCTAGAAGTGACCAGGGGATCTAGCTAGATTATATCATGGTGTGAGGAGTATGGTGCAGCCAGAAGTGACTAGGGGATCTAGCTAGATTGTCATAGTCTGAAGAGTTTGGTGCAGCTAGAAGTGACCAGGGGATCTAGCTAGATTGTCATAGTCTGAAGAGTTTGGTGCAGCCAGAAGTGACTAGGGGATCTAGCTAGATTGTCATAGTCTGAAGAGTTTGGTGCAGCCAGAAGTGACCAGGGGATCTAGCTAGATTGTCATAGTCTGAAGAGTTTGGTGCAGCTAGAAGTGACCAGGGGATCTAGCTAGATTGTCATGGTCTGAAGAGTTTGGTGCAGCCAGAAGTGACTAGGGGATCTAGCTAGATTATCATGGTGTGAGGAGTATGGTGCAGCCAGAAGTGACTAGGGGATCTAGCTAGATTATCATGGTGTGAGGAGTATGGTGCAGCCAGAAGTGACTAGGGGATCTAGCTAGATTATCATAGTCTGAAGAGTTTGGTGCAGCTAGTAGTGACCAGGGGATCTAGCTGATGCTGCACACTTAGGGGAAAGGTGAGATGGACATACAGTCAGGCCGTTACTGGTACCATCTGCATTTGAACTCTGCACTTGCTGCTAAAGATAAGGATGGAGTGCTTATTGTAAGGTTCCTGGTTCTGTGATGTGAGTTCTTAACTCATCTCATCTCTGTTGCTTGTCATATTCCACTCGCTGTCAGATTAGCTGTGGCCCTACCAGCGAACGCGTTACACATGAAAAGATCTGAAGTGAAAGCAAGAGGCCACCCTAGGATAAAATGGATTGATGACATTAAAGAGCTTCTGTGTCAACAGGGAATGACAGTAGCCATTGCTGCCCATCAAACAATGGATCGCAAACTGTTCCTGCCCGCAGGGTTTAACAGCAGAAAGAGAAATTGATGATGATGATGATGACTACTGTTGGATATATTGGGCTTTTTACATTCTTTTACCGCTACAAGGTTGAAATCCAAAAGAGTGGTGTCTGAGGTGTGTTTTACACGTACCCCTTACCAACTGTTCATTGTTTCTTGTTTCTAGGTTTGAATATGCAGTGGCCCAGCATGAGATTCCCAAGAGACAGCTATGGATCTCTGTGAAAAATGAGATTGGCTTCATGTCCAGGACAGAGACTGCGATGGGTCAGGCACTGTTGGATCTCGCCACACTGGACTTGACCAAAGCCATCACTGAATGGTTGGTTGTTGACCTACTTTTCATCTGTGTTTACTTTCATTTTGTTTACTGTGTTCATTTGTCTCTTTCTTTGGCTTTTGCTTCTTTTCTTTCATCTGGGTAAAGATTTGACATCACAATATTCTGGAAAAGCCAATAATAGCTCCGTCTCCCTCCTCGACAGACAGCGAAGAGTTTCCTACTGATAGTACCCATTGTACTTGTCTTGCCTTTCCTCTGAGTCTCGAGTGGTGCCCATAGCCCACAACCACTCCTTGCTGTATCATTCTCTCCAGATGCAGATTTTCAGTATCTGCCATTTTACCTGTTACCACATCCCACAGGTTTGTGATCACCTCTGATTTGTACAGTTGCAGTACACCCCCAAATGGGGCCATTCCAGTTAGCCTATCTGCTTGTTTTTTCTCTCAATTTTCTTTGCGTGGATACTGATCCTGGTGTAGTTTTATCTGATGCCTAAATTGTTTTGAAAAGTACAATATATGAGGTTCCATACGCACTATGTATATATTACTGATCTCTTTGCAACTGGAAATTAAGAATTAGATATATATAGTGTTGGTATAAACAAAATATAAATCTCTGATGTCACATTACCTGGGCCCATAATGAAAGTATAGAAACACTGCAGCTTACATGCTTGTCATAAGTATAATAAAATATGTTTATGAGAGTCATATGGTATAGTATATGATAAAATGACATACTGATAACATTTAATACTAGTATTGAAAGATTTTCTTCTTTTTCTTCTTCTTCGTTCACCGGCTGTGAATTCCGGCGGAAGGTCCCGGTTAATCGTCCGCTTGGACTTTTGGCTTTTACCTGGACCTGAGTTTTGCGTGTACAACCGTTTTACTGGCTTTTACCGTTCCCTGCCTCGCGATCAGATGTACTCCAACTTCGAGGGAAGATGTCAGTCCTATTTCTAGGATGACTGGCCATTGTTTTGTGTGGGTCGAGATGTGACCTTATTTGTGTGGTGTCCTCTTTGTTCTTTTCTCCATAGGTGTTGCCCCCAAAGTACTCCCTTTGGGGCAGCCCCTTGTGGAACAGTTGGCCCTCAAGGGAAGGCAGGGGCAGATCATGGCATTCCCCGCCATCCAAGGAGGTTTTCATAAAAGCAGAGCCGATACATAACGCTCTGGTTCTGGGCTCACACAAGGAATCGTCACGTCCTGCACATAACTGCTTAACCTGCTTAACTCATGTTCCTAATGAGTTTTGATAAGCTTTTCACCCATGCGTTTGGGGGCGGGCTGATGAGAGCCACAAGGACACTACACCTCTGGGGGCCGCCATACTCCGAGATCCCCTGACAGCTCTGTTAATGCTCATTTGAGACATTATCCGTGGCGCACGGCGAAGACGTGCTGCAGGAGTCTTGCGTGAGGTTCCTTAAAACCAGAACAGTGCAGGACTGGCGCCCGAATGACGTACGGAGTAACTCCTTATACACATCACGTTGGGCTTAACTTTACCTCACGCCTGTGACAGAAATCACCGCGCCACATTGAAAGATATAAAACAGCCAAATGTATCATGAGTGAATATCAAACATCATCCTGTCTAAATTAAGCTACTCATGAGCATATACTGTGTGGGACAGGCAGGAGTGAGGCAATGAACAAGCAGATTTTTTGGGCCTCAAAACCAAAAGCTGCAGGAACACTCTTATTGGAAAAGGGAAACATTCTGAAGACCATGTCTGAATGAACACTGATGGAAAATACAATGTTAGATGAAATAAAATGTCTAAGGCTGTGTGGATTTGGAATTAAGTGTGGATGCATCAGGAAAGGATATATGTGCAAGCAGTGTTACTGGACGGTCAATGCTCACTATATTGTGATGTTGATTCTTGTATATTATCTTCTTCTTTGCATTCACTGGCTGTTAACTCCGGCAGAAAGTTCCAGTTGTTGAACTTTAGTCTTAATCCAGGACTTGAGTGTTGTGTGCACATCTCTTTTACAGATCTGACTTATTTGTATACACATTGTTGGTTCCTTGCCTTTCAGGCAGATGCACTTTGACTTTGAAGGAAGCCCCCTGTTAGTTGACTCCTATGACATGCTTATTAGGAGGGCATAGGGTATGTTCTTGTTTTCCCCACAGTGGGGCCCCAAAATTCACACAAGGAATTCTTACATATCAGTAACGGGCCTTGGACTGAAGAACCTAACATAGGTTGTATTTTTTAAACAACGGATCAACATCATGGCACATGGGTAGAAACCCATAAATGCTCTGTTCTTCTTCTAACTCAAATCCAAGTCCGATGAAGCACAGTGCACAGGCTCTGTAGCACCGGCGAGGGTCCTGAAAAACTTTGGGTAAATTTTAAATTCCAAATTTGTGCCCAGGCAGCGCCGTTAGCTACTCTTTTTGATTTTCAACTGCCAAAGGATTTTTTAATGCGCAACAATGCCACGGGCCTCTGATCTTACTACCCAGAAATCAGGGGTAATTACTAGAAGTCCAAGTCCACGTGAAAAAAATTGCAGCCCTAACTGGGCATTGAACCTGGAACCTCTAGCACACGAGGTGGACATCATGTTTCTAAACCACGCAGCCCCTAACATGGGAAGAAAGCTAAATGTTGAGAGCTTATGCCACTTCTCTTGTGGTGCATCATGACTGACACTTTCTTCATTGACATTCTGCAGGTTTGATCTGTCAGCAGAGGGCATGTTGAAACCAGCATCGTTTGAGACAGACATTTAAAGTTCTATCTAACATATACACCTTCATGCCATGCAGAAATCAGCTGTTTTATCTCATGGAGTACCTCATCACTTAAACTGTCATCACTGGTGTTTGCTAGGTTTGATTCGACACCAGTGAACATGTTGAAACCAGCATCATTTGAAGTAACCTATACATGTGTTGTATACTTACAGAAATCAGTTCATATTTGAGGCTAACTTATTAAGTTATCTTGTCTTTAGCACACATTGCTGTTTATAAATTAGTCCAAAGTTTTCAGCCCTTTTTTTTTCTCCGTTACTAATTACAAGCTCTATGAAACCATGTATCACATATAGTCATCACAATTATACCACTTTGAGGTTGGTTTATACAACTCTAGAAGATGTATCACATATAGTAGTAACAATTACACAACATTAAGGTTGGTTTATAAAACTCTAGATGTATCACATATAGTAGTCACAATTACACAACACTGAGGTTGGTTTATTAAAATTTAGAAAATGTATCACATATAGTAGTCACAATTACACAACATTGAGGTTGGTTTATGAAACTCTAGAAGATGTATCACATATAGTAGTCACGATTACACAACTTTGAGGTTGGTTTATGAAACTCTAGTAGATTTGTCACATATAGTAGTCACATAGTAGTCACAATTATGCATTTTTTGATTTTGGTTTATGACATTCTGTAAGTAGTTAGCACATATAGTAGGCACAGTTACACAATTGTCAAGGTTGTTCTAGAAGTTCTAGAAGTATTTATTACAATGCAGTCAGTTATACCACTTTTCAGGCCATGAAGTAAAATGATATGCGATATACTTCAGAAAGATGTCCTATTTTACATCTTCTAAGGCTCAATTCTAAATTTATATAATAACATAGAAAGATTTTCAAACTGACATGTTTGTACCTGAGACACACAGTCAAATTGTGCATGTGCTTAATTCATATTGAAGGTTCCAATGTACACATACAAATATGAAATAATATGTGGTCATATAATTCAAATAACCCATCAGATTTACTTCCATTCAGTATGGATTCTGATGTGTGGTGTGATATAATTCACAGCTATAACATAAAAGTCATAGTTTCTATTTTATATCTGTGAGACTTAAGTGGGGCATTTCCATGGTATTTTTCACAAAAGTCATAAATTTACAGATGTTCTGTTTGTAAAATTGTCGGTAACAAACATCCAAAAGCAGTCCAGTATTTACAACTTTACGACGGTTACGTGAAGTTGTATGTACATTTGTTAGAAATTAGGTTCAAGTTTTCGCAAATAGTAGTCTTTTGATACAGATTTGTAAAAGTATAGATAACATGCGTTAGTAGATTCAGATCTACATCTTTTGATGCTGAAATGTGAAATGGTGTGTAGAATATGTTAGAAAGTAGATTTTAGTTTACATCTACATCTTTTGATGCTGATAAATGAAATTTAATGTAACAATGTTAGTAGCTCCAACTTAGGTTAGAGTAGATTCAAGTTTGATACTGGTATGCGAATGTATAGATAACACATGAGATGCAGAAATGTGAAATTATAGGTGGAATATTTTAGAAAGTAGATTCCAGTTTTCATCTTTTGAAGCTGATATGTGAAAATTATATGTAGCAGATGCTAGAGAGTAGATTCAAGTTTGCATCTATGGATATCGATATGTAAAACTGTATCTAACATATGTTATAGAGTAGATTCGTTTGATACTAATATGTGAAATTGTATGTAACACACACTACACAGTATATTCAAGTAATTAAACTTTACAAATTCTCATGGATAAAAACTCAACTTATTTGCAGCATAAATGGAAAACTTTAACTTCTGTGAAGAATCAACATGCCACAGCTCACTTGAGGTGGTTTCGTTTCACCTTTGGTGTGAAATGTATTTCCCTGGTTGGCAGGAATGGGCCATCTATGGACAGGAGAATATCATCAGTGCCATACGAGAGACTGAACACTGTGATGGCTTTCAGTTTTGTAGGAAATGATTCTTCACTGACTAGACTGCATACCCTGGGGTACCAGTTGACAAGAAAACCATGCGGGAGCCACCTGTCGTTCCATCAACCAGAACAGCATGGGAGTTAGCCTAAAAGCGCTTGGAGACATACTCAGAAGTAGATCGGAATACTTATGGTCATGTCCAATGTGCAGTGAAGATGATATTCAAATGAACAGTGTAATTTAAAAACCTTTTGCTGTATCTACAGAGAATTGCTTGGATTTTTAAAATGTTGACTTGAACCAAAATAGATGTGAGAAAGTTTTCTGAGATGTAAAGGCTCTCATTTGGTCTCTGTACACCCCGAGATGTGGGAGGGGGTCTGTTACTTTTAATGTGCTATGATACTGTATATATATTGAGAGGGAGAGCAACAGTTTATTTTATGATTAGAAAAAGCTTGTCTGCAACTGGTACACAATTTAGAATACTGTCATAGATGGCTTATACAAAATATACTGTTTTCTAAAGGTGTCTGAGATAGTTAAATATAGGTATTTTTTGCAGTGGATACATTAACACATATGTGTTTAAGATTGCAAGATACTATCTCCATATGTTATATATGTTAGTGACTCTGCTGTTAAATTATCACATACATTTATATTTGCATATATTTTTATATATGTTTGCCTATTTATTTATACATATATAATAGAAATGTTAAGACACCGGTAATGTTGATATGATAGTATCACAGTTTAATAATTCACATCCATGCTGGTTATATTTCAGTAAAGTGATCTCTCGTCTGGTACTCTATCTGAGCCTGTGAGACTGTTTGCAGAAAGACCAGTCTTTGTCTCTTGCTGCCTGTCATTGTGATCACATGTAACTTCCCAGTTCTTTCATAACTAATTCTGTACTGTTTGATCCTCTATATAGTGATGGTGTTTTGTTTCTGCACATTAAGAAAATGTAGAGAGAGAGAGAGAGAGTGAGAGTGTTGTTAGTGTGTGTTTATACATGTGTGTGTGAGTGTGTTCTGAGAGAGTGTGTAGGCATGTGCGGGTGTGTATGCATTTATGAGTGTGTGTCAGAGAGGGAAGGAGAAAATATGCATATATGAGAGTGTGTATGCATTTACATGTTTGTATAAGAGAGGGTGTGTGTTTGTGTGAGAGAGGGTGTGTGTTTGTATAAGAGAGTGTGTGTTTGTGTGTGAGAGAGAGATTCTGTGTTAAACCACATTGACTGTATCTTTCAGCCACAATGCCCTTAGTGTAATCCCCGGTTAAAGTATCATCTTTGTGTTTTTGGTACCTTCTATCACTCTGAGCTCCATAAAATGCACACCAGAAATGTATCTGGAAAGAAAATACAGTGAGGTCACTCCACCTCTTGCCTTCATCCAGTGTGTGCAAAGCTGGTGGTATCTGCCTTTACATTGTCCTTGTTTTTTTTTAATTCCAGTGTAAATTCTAGTCTGTATTTCACTGATTTTTCTGTTGTGATTTTTACTTTGTTGTGATTTTTCCATTGTTGATAGTTGTTGGAAACTAACATAATCAGAATATTCTATCTGCTGTGTTAACCACATATCATCTACTGTCATGTCATTCTACTGTCATGTCAGTCTTTCTACTGTCATGTAAGTCTTCACCTTAGCCATGTGCCACTAAGATTTTGGCAAAGCTGTGGTGGAGGTCATGATTCTGTGAATGGGTTGATTCAATTGAAATCTGATTTAATGAAGTGAAAATGTTATACTTGTAAGTATGTTCAGCAGGTGCCAGTGATCTTACATATGTGTATAACCCGTAAGTCGCCTGGTTGTCTAAAAAGGAATACACATAGAATCAATTTTTTGATTCGTCTGCTCATACACCAGTCCTCAACTCACCTTCACCAGTGCGTGCGTGAGCACGTGCGCGCACACACACACATCCTGCACTCACCTTCACCCTGCTTCTGCCTAAGCCTTAGAAGCCTGCTGCACTGATGTTTGAAATGAATATATTGATCAAGGTATCTCCACTCCAAGGTAGAAACAAGAGGACAAGACTTTTCATTTGATTCACACCTGTAAACTTGTAGGTTATAGCCATACATGTGTTTGCTTGTTGTCATGGTTATTATTTTATTGTCTTACACGATTGATACAGATTATTAAATTCAAATGTATTTTAACCTTTTTTTTCTTAAATCTCCCATGAAGAGTGGTGATTTGTATCTGTGGGCAGGCTTTTTTCCTTTCCACCCTCTTTTGCATATTTATTGTTGTAAGAGGGGGAAAAGCAAATTCAACGCTTTTTAATTCATTCAAAAAGAAGAGATATTTTGTTTATTCGTTATCTTTCATGAAATGTTCTTCTATTCCTAGTAGCATTTTCATCAAGGTTCTTTTCCAAAATCAATATCTGCATAAAATGTTACTGGGTTTTTTTATTTTTTTTTATTCTACAGACATTTTGTAAAAAGTATCTTTACGATGGCTTAGGATCTTCTGCTTCTTTTTATAGTTGTTGATGAAGAGTGTGATTTGTATCTGTGCAGGCTTTTTTCCTTTCCACCCTCTTTGAGCATCCTAGTTGTGATTTGCTTTTAGTGAGTTCATGAAAAGAATGTGACTGTGGAATTGATAAAAGGACAGTTCAGAGGCGGGGCAAAGGTTTTAATGGTCACAATAGGTATGCTCTACCTACTTGACCCAGACATTATTTTTTGTATCTACAGGGTACAATGTTTGTTTTTATTCTTTTGTGTACATAAGCATTGGTTTTGTTTTGATGGTTGAACTGTTAATATCAGATATGGCTGTTAGCTCTTTGAATCCCACTGGGTTTAACATCACAGGCCCAAGGCGTAGTAAAAGGAGACATAAAATCGGCGCATCATGCCTTAATTGGGCTTATAGGTAGGAAGCAATGAACATATGATGCATTTCTTGGGATTCAGAGAGTTAATCATCATTTGCTTACGATATTGGTTTCTCTCCTGACAGGTTAGTCACACACAGCTGCACTTTCTGAACAGGTCAATCAGGCCTAGAGAGTAATTGTGCCTGTAGCACCTTTTATCCCAGTCTATCTTTATTGAAAACATCACTGACTTCAGTTGAGAAACTGTGTGTTGATAGTTTGATGAAGTCTCTACTAGTGTCTCTTGGAACTATTTTCTTCACCACCACACACATTATGACACCTGTCTGTCTGTTTTAAATCTTCTGCAGATGCAGAATGTGTTTTCTTAGAATGTCAGCCGAAGAATTTTCTGGGGATTGTCTGAACAAAGGACCCAGCCACCTCATATAAGAATGCATCATCTGCAGTGAAAGTCAGCTGTAATGTGTCAGTAACTTTCTTTTTCCTTCATCTTCATAGCACACAATTTACCAGATGATCCGTGCATCACCAATTTTTCAGAGAGTTATCAATAAACAAGTTCTTTTCTCTTCACACTCCCACCCCCTCCCAACTCCTCTTCAATAGCCCTGTCTTCTTTACATCCCTCCCCTTTTTCTTCATCACTCCCTTCCTCTCCCCTTCCAACAATGGTGTTTATGGTGTCACTCTTTGATTTTTCATAACAGACCTTTGTTGTTTTCCAGGATGCCCTGCTCCCCAAGACCTGATATGTCTGGTGAGACCTGCATTGTGGTATCAAAGGAACAGGAACATTTTATGTAGCACTTCAAATTACTGTTATGAACATTTGGCAAACATATCGTTGCTTAGTCTTCCTCACTTCCAGTGTATGTGTCAGTTATAATGTAATATACTGGTTTCTTGACCGACAATAAAATTCCTGGTGTTTTGTCTACAACTGATTTTTTTTTAATGTTTGTTTTTCTTTTCTGATGTCAAAGATGTCCAGCTGTTTTAGTGCCTGATACTGTATTTGAAACAGTAATTGTTCTCTTAGAACTGAATGGAAGAGCGTGTGACTTGTGTGGAAATGCAGTACCATCTGCCTGTTACCATTGTTGGCTGGGGTTCAGTACCAGTTTGACAAATCAAGACAGCAGGTGTATGGGAATACCAACATATAAACTACCCTACATGTCCTCAATAGCCCAGGGTAGTAGTGGGCCTGGTTATCTGGTGGATTGCCTGGCTCAGAGGCAAGGCAAGACCTAACTATCTACAGACATTACCGTGTCTCTGCTGTTCTGCTAGAAAGGGTATGAACCTGAGGAGTGACAGAAACCATTATTGATGCAACACTGCCTTTGCCTGCCACACTGGGCAACTTTTAGCAAGAGATAATATGATCCTAGTGTTGGATCCTTATGAAGTTATTTTCCTTCTATGTGTGTATTAAGTGTGTCATTCCCCGTGTGAGTTCTGAAGCCCATTTTGGAAGAAGACAAAAGAATCTGTGCCATAACTCCTGTGTTACAATTTTATAACATTGTGACTTACTCATAATCTGAAGATGATACTTTGTTTTTACATACAGTCTGTCATGATGACAGTTATACTTTTTTTTCTACATACAGTCTGTCATGATGACAGTTATACTTTTGTTTCTACATACAGTCTGTCATGATGACATACTCTTGTATCTTGCCATTTTGCTTTGTTTCTGCATTCTCTGTTACAAACTTCAGTCATCTATCTTGCCATTTGTTGACGTTTCTGGACTCCTAGTGCCACCATAGCAAGCATGTTTCTCTGACATCATGCCTGGTTAAGGTTGGGAAAACATTAACATTGTATTTTTCTTCAGAAGGTTGCATACATGATTTGTCATTCTGAAATACCTTGGCTTAATTTAAGCTGCAAGCTATCTGACAGCAGACCGCTTTACGTTGATTTTTATTATGGTATTAACTACTGAACGTTTAAAAACAAAATCTGCCTAGTAAAAACTATACACAGTCAATAAATGCTGGGGTTAGTTCTGCAGCGTCCTCTACAGGATAGACAGCAAACTTTATCTCCTTCCATGGAGATCTCGGATTGTGACCAAGTCTGGTCTGACCGTGAATATCCACTGCTAATGAACCTGATATCATTGTGAATCTTTTATTCCTGATGTTGGTATTTTGGTGCTGTTGTATTAATCTTGTAGTTTTTGTTTTTCATTTGTAAGATTACATTTACACATTTTTTAAAGAGTGTTTTGTGAAGATAATTAGTTTGCTTTTCTTGTATTTGGCAAAGCACAAAATATGATTGAAGCCATGTAATGGTGACTTGTATATGTTTTTACTGCAGCATTAGTGAGTGTTTTGTTGCTTTCTGTAACATATAGTAGTATTTACCAAAGAGCTATTTTGGCTATATTAAAAGACATAACTATCTCAAACAAAAACTATACTGGAGGAGAAAGTTAAGGCAAGTGAGCTAGAGGTAGACAATGATATAGATGGGAGGATAACATCAAAACAAGATGGATGAACAGCAGTCTGAAAGAGAGAGAGTACATCCAGCATGAAAGACAGAGCTTGTGGAGATCCATTGCAGCCAATCTTTATTGTTAGAGCTCACCTAATTGATTGATTCATTATGATACTCTAGAAAGTGTTACATTTTTAAAGTATTTGATAGGTTTGATGACTTTATGTAAACCCCTTTAGTTCTGTGTGAAATTTTTTTTTTTTTTTAATGATTGTTTTGTTGGATTTTTTTTTTTTCTTTTCTTTAACAGCAGTGTACTTTTTTAAGGCTGCAGCGGGGAAACTTGTGTACTTTATATTTATCTAACAGCATTTTACTGTTTTGATCCTTATTACATAAACATTTATATCACTTTGTCATTTCTTGAACTGATCTGTATGTATAGAATTTTGAATTTTATTAGATACTGTTATATTTACAGCAGTTAGGTTCTAGACACTGCATACCTACAGAAACTGGGCTCAAGAAAACATCTAGATACAGTTACATAGCTACATAAGATTGCTTCTTGAATTTTTGTAGACACTTGTATAACTAACCATACACTGGTTCTTGAATGTATCCTGATACTGTTAAACAACTATCATACATAAATTCAGTTCTTGCAGTTATCCAGACACTGTAACATAACTGCACAAGACTGCTTCTTGAATTTATCTAAATGTTGTTTCATAACTATAGATTTTGGTTCTAAATAATTCTAGACACACTTACATAACTAAACTATATCTTTATACTTTATTTATTTTTCATGAATTCACTTGGGCAGTGTTACGTAACTGTTGAAGTTTTCACCACTTAACTTTGTCCACAGACAATTAGATAACTATGGAAGTTTACACTACAGTCCCCAGCTCTTATTATGAACAAATTTAGTGCTCATTTTTTGGTTTTACATTTATGAACAATTTTTTTCTCGCCTGTTTCTGTTTACCGATGATCAGCTTGTAATATTTTGCCAGAGTTGTGTGATGCTGACAGTGTATGTATTGGAACCGGATGTTGCTGACGACACACACACACACACAAACAGTTACCAGTGATATTATTTCCAGTAATCTCATGTGTACAAAGACAAATCTTGCGCCTGTAATACTCCAGCTTGGCTGATTTCACATTTCTCCTTGTTTTGTCTTGTTTCTTTTCAGGTGTGGTGAAAGCACAGGTTATTCAGATAGCACAGTGGTTACTTGAAGTTATTCAGATAGCACAGTGGTTACTTGAAGTTATTCAGATAGCACAGTGGTTACTTGAAGTTATTCAGATAGCACAGTGGTTACTTGAAGTTATTCAGAAAGCACAGTGGTTACTTGAAGTTATTCAGATAGCACAGTGGTTACTTGAAGTTATTCAGATAGCACAGTGGTTACTTGAAGTTATTCAGAAAGCACAGTGGTTACTTGAAGTTATTCAGATAGCACAGTGGTTACTTGAAGTTATTCAGATTGCACAGTGGTTACTTGAAGTTATTCAGATAGCACAGTGGTTACTTGAAATTATTCAGAAAGCAGTGGTTACTTGAAGTTATTCAGATAGCACAGTGGTTACTTGAAGTTTCAGATGGTTACAGATTGCACAGTGGTTACTTGAAGTTATTCAGATAGCACAGTGGTTACTTGAAATTATTCAGAAAGCAGTGGTTACTTGAAGTTATTCAGATAGCACAGTGGTTACTTGAAGTTATTCAGATAGCACAGTGGTTACTTGAAGTTATTCAGATAGCACAGTGGTTACTTGAAGTTATTCAGATAGCACAGTGGTTACTTGAAGTTATTCAGACTGCACAGTGGTTACATGCACTGCATTGTTGACACTGTGATCATTCCTCCACGGTTAGAAGCACTAGTTTGTTGATTCAGGATCACTCCACAGGGTTAAATGCACTATTTTTTTTTTATCTGGCGAACCTGGTTCTTCTGTTCACACTAATTGCTTGCAGTTTTTTTTTTTTTTTCAGAGTGATCCAATTGCTTGCAGTTTGTATCAATCCATATGCCTGGATTTAGAAGACCTTCTCCATGGAGATGTATTTTGCATTCAAATGTTATTTCCTTTCATATACCTTGTTTCCCCCCATGTTGTTTTGTATTAGTTAATACTGCTTATGGACTCTCTTCCTAGTAATGTACATATAATCACCATTTACTTTCATGTATTTCCGTATTAGTATTAACATACTTTGTTTTTGCTTACATAATTTCATACAGTACATTTACATAGTACATAGGACCCACATATTGACCACAATCTTTGAATTCTAATTTTTTATACAACTCTATATAATTTTTTTTTTCAATCTGTGAACTAACTAAATTTGTGTGATTTATTATTTTTTGTATGAAATGTAAGCTTCTCTAACAGGATTGTTTTTTTGTGATTTGAATTGCCTCTTTTAATATTGCTCACTTGTGAACTAAATTTTATGATTTCCAGAATTAATTTTGTACCGTTGCATTAAAGTTGAGTAAAGTCAAGAATTGACATCACAGCAATCGGGCATTCCCATGCATGCTCCGTCCTCATCTTCAGCAACCAGCGCTGAGATCCAACACTGATAGTATCGGTCACAATCTGATTATATGTCCGTCTTGCCTTTCCTCTGAGTGTAGTCAGCCAGTCAGATTCTTTGATTACACCCAGGTGCCTCATTCTCTCCAGACCATAATAATCTTCTTTCTCTACTGATTCTGTTGCTTGTTCCCTAAGGGCCTTGACCACATCTGCCTTGTCATGTATCAATTCACCACCCAGTGGTACAGATCCAGCCAATCTGTGTGCCTGTTCATTACCCACCACACTGGCATGGCCTGGAGACAGGATCCAAAGTATGCTCACTACCTGTGACTTTTCCAGTGAAGCTTGCTACTCTGCTTGAAGTCTCCCTGTCTTTACCTTTCTCAGCATGCTATCAGTCTATTACAATTACACCATGTATGCATCTTGTTCTCTAGCCACCAGAGAGCTGCAGTTACCTCCTCCACCTCCATTCTGTTAGATGTTGTGTCGTATACCAGGCTGTCTTGCACTAAAGAATTTCCATTGGCTTTCGCTATTAACCCCCAGGCACTTCGCTTGCCTCTCAACACCGAACCATCTACATAGATAATCAGATCACCTGGGCGTTGTATTAAAGAACAGGGTATACTTTATTCAAAAAGTGAATGTTACAGGCAGCCAGGATATAAAAAACCAGTTTTTTTGACTTTGTGTTCCACAGGGAACATCATGTTTGGTGGTGGCAGTATGGGTTTGTTCTCAAGTCTTATGTATGATGCTTACAGATGTAACATAATGCTTCTATGTAGCAACTCATACAATTGTGTCTTATTTATCTAGATTATATATACAGTAGTGTAGTGCATGACTGCAGGTGGGTTTTGTTGCACTTCTTATATCAAGTAAAGTATCGCTAAAACATCACCAGCCCTGTTGGTGTCATCAATGAATGTTTGGTGTATGATAGATCAGAGAGACTTCACTAAGAGAATTTATCTTAAAGGTTATGAATTAGGCATCAGTTTGTCTTGTTGGTGATCGCTGATCATCTTTCATAACACTAAATATATATACCAGATTATTCTTATTTTTCACATTCACTATCTGTAAACTCTAGCAGAAAATTCTGGTTGTTCATCCATTTCTGCACTTTAGTTTTGACCCAGTCGGCATCTGTGGCTTAGGCGTTACGAACGCGCTTTGTAATGCCGGAGTGCCTGGTTCGATCCCAGCTGCAGGCCTTGTGCCTTGCATTGGTTTCGACAGTGGTATCGAGAAGCAGACCATCCAGAAAGTAACGGCAAACTACTGGATGTAAACTTGCCTAGGAAAACCACTACAGCCAGAGTTATGGGGTTGGTTCTGCAAGGTCCTGTAAAGGATACGCAACTAACTTTAGTTTTGATCCAGAGCCTGAGTTTTGGGTGCACATCCATTTTACAGATCTGGCTTTTTTGTAAGCAGACTGCTAGTTGTTCACCTCTCAGGCAGATGCACTCTGACTTTTAAAGGAAATACTCCTAATTAGTCAACTCTTACGACACGCTTGTTGGCAAGAGGAGGCAGTGGATCCATGTGTCATTTCTTGTACCATAATTGGGTTTAGAACCCACACGGGGAATCTAAATTATGAGAAAGAAAGGGTTGTTGAAGATAGAAAAAGGGGAGAAAAAAGGTTAGTTGATGAGAGGTCTAATCCCAGCATCCTGGCCAGTGTACTACTTCAAATGTGCGGTCTGTTGTGTCAGTCAAGTGCCACTTTTAAAAAGAAAGGTAAAAATTTGAGACATGTTATAACAATACTTCAAGGCAGAAGGTACAGATCTTAACGGCTGGGATAAACTGGGTTCATTATCACCTGAGCGGTACAGAGTTAAAGAAAACTGCATCTTACAAAGAATGTTGAATTATAAATCTACATAAAAGATCTCGGGACACCCCCCATATGCGCTCCGTCTCCATCTTCAGCAGCAAGCGCAGAGTTCCAATTCTGATGGCACCAGTAACTGTCTGATTGTATATCCGTCTTGCCTTTCCCTTAAGTATCAAGCGTCAGCCAGATCCCCTGGTAACTCCTCGCAGCGCCATTCTCCCCAGACCGTAATAATCTATTTGTTGCGCTTACGCACTATTCACTCGCTCCCAGAGGGCACTCAACGTCCAGCATACCTGTCTCCATCTTTCTCAACAGTGACTGCCTCCATCTCCATTTTCAAACAAGATAGAGTGACTAAGAATCTGTACAACAGGGATATATAGATATAGATATATATATATATAAAAAATTATATTTTATTTCTTATATATATATATATATATATATATATATATATATAAGTATTACTAATCCTCTTCAGAAGAAGAATAGTTTATGACGGAAAGAAAATCTTTACATATTGTGCTAGGTGTAACACAGAAAGATTGACTTAGAAACAATGATATAAGGAGAGCGGCACAGAATCTTTATCGGTAGACAACACATCAAAGGCTGTGGTCATCTTACAAGACTGGCATTGGACAGGGCACCACAGAAGAATCATCTTCGTTTCATTTTCCCTGCCTTTGTGAAGGCCCTGGTGCAAAAACTTGTCCTTCACTGATCCCATTTGGCTTGGTTCCCACTGAAATGCTAACTGACCAGACCTAGGATCTCTCGAATGCATATAGAGACTGTGTCTGCAGCACACTTCAGCATTCTGGGGTGCCTGTCTTTTTCTTCTGCGTCCAACATCAGCCATGGTAAACATTTAGTCCTGTCTGTGTCACTAATAGAATCATGCGTCTAATGTCGCCCACAGCTTCTCTTGTAGCTCCCTTAAGCCAAATCCACAATCTTTGCTGGGAGTAGTTAGGGCAGTCCTGCCTTCCTGCTCCCAATCACAGGCAGTAAATTCTTTTATGCCTATCTTATACAGGTGGGCTCTAAGACCAGTGTCCTGTCAGGAGCCTAAAAATAGATTTTTGTTCTTTCTTGTTGAGTTTATGCTGTCATGCCCTGATCTGTTGTCTCAATTCTGCCTTCTCCACTCCCCTTGAAAGACTGCTTTAGGGCTGTGTTTTTTTTTTCTTGACTCTGTGGTGGATGAGGTATGTGGATGATTACTCCCGGTTTTTAGCCAGCTCATCTCTCTCTCAGATGATAGAGAGCCGAATGTCAAATGAGCCTGTGTGCCCAATTTATAACCTTTTGAAAATAAAGTTTGTTCGCTCTCACTTCTTTGAATACCACAGTGAGCTGGGTGAGGTATGTGGAAGATTTCTCCCAGTTTTTGCCAGCTCATCTGCTCTCTCACTTCCTTGAATACCACAGTGGGCTGGTATTCACTGCAGGACCAGTCCTGCTTCCTTGGAAAGCCATCCAATGTTGGTCCCTCCATGTTCATAAGTGATGAGGTGCCGGACTGCAGACAGGAAGGCAGTTGCCTCAGCTCTGTAGTTAGTGCAGATGTCACCAGCTGAGTTTTTCTGCTCTGCTTCTAGAATGTTTAATGTATTTTCCACAGGTTGTCAGATTTTTATTATTATAATATACTGTATCATGGAAGAGACAAAAATACAGATTTTTGTTTATTTCAAATATATATTTTATTTATAAGTCAACATCCAGAAATGTTCATGCAAACTAAAGTAAACAATACAAATATACATTTGCCTATGTATTTTCTAATGCTGTATCCCTGAACATCCATCAATTTTGTTGAAAGACTTTTATGTACAGTGATTCTGGGGAAGTAACCACAATACAACTAGACCTATCTGATCCTGAATAAAACTAAGAAACTAGCAAAATTCTGCTACATCAAACTAACAAAGGTGACGTTCAGTATATACTATTTACACAAATATCAAATAATAGAATATTTTACAAAACTCAAGATTGATATTAAATTGAAGAAAGTGACTGCTCCAACACCAAATCTGCAAAAAAAAACCATTACAAACAATACCAAACCCAAACAAGTAAAATATGTACGAAAAATGTAATATGGTTTACGCAATAAAAATATGCAGGGATTTTATACTGTAGCTGACAGCTAAGACAGCTGGCTGTAACTGCATCTGGGTGTCGAATCTTGTGTTTTACCACTAACAGATAAACAAACTTCTCTGGTCTTCTCTTTGTGGGTTCTGGGGCCCCATTTGGGGAGGAGAACAAAAGCCCACTGCCTCCTCCCCTACCCCAAAACAAGCATATCGTAAAAAGCGACAAATGAAAGGTGTGTCTAAAGTCGGAGTCTGCATCTGCATGAGAGGTGAGGAACTAATAGCCTGGATACAAATTAACCAGATCTGTGAAACGAATGTGCACGCGATACTCATGCTTTGGGACAAGACTGATAAAAGTTCACAACTTGGACGACAAACCAGAATTTTCTGCCAGAGTTTGCAGCTGGCGAAAATTTCTGGCCTCACCAGGAACTAGCACCTAAATCAATTGTCAAATACATAAAACAAAACACACACAAAAGATGGCTGCTCCGTCGAAGAATAGAACACAAGCCCAAATGGGCCAGACGGATGTGGAAGGTATCAATACAGATAACAAGTTAAAAAGTAACAGGGTTAAATATACGCATGTGCCTACTTGAATTATTTAGAACACATTCAAAGACCTCTTGAGAACAGCCATCTAGATACTAAAAAGCAACTTCAGTAACCAGTTATATGCAGCCATAGATGCTAGCTATACTAGAAAGTATAGCCTTTACCTTCCAAAACACCGCCCTGTTTCAATTTTTGGCTGGGTCAATCTTGAAGAAGCCCAGACTTTTTTTTTTCTAAGTTCCCTGCCTCTGAGGATTCATACACATAACATCTGCTACAGGCTAAAGATAACTAACAGAAATGAGTTACCAATTACTGTTACCCCAGCAGCCAAGGGAGGGGTCATGATCACTTGGTCAGCACTAAATCCAGGGGTCACGACCACTTGGTCAGCACTAAGTCCAGGGGTCACGACCACTTGGTCAGCACTAAGTCCAGGAGTCACGACCACTTGGTCAGCACTAAGTCCAGGGGTCACGACCACTTGGTCAGCACTAAGTCCAGGAGTCACGACCACTTGGTCAGCACTAAGTCCAGTTTGACCACACATATAATCAGGCATTCCTGGGAGACGCTTGACTTGTTGCCACAAAAAGTATAATACCTTACAGATGATACAAAGCTGGTGACCTGTCTATAAACATATAGGCCTACCATAATAAAGACTTATGTGCCCCAATGGAAGGAGAAAGATTGTTTACTTTCTCTCTGAAACTTCTTTGCATTCACCTGCATAACTCCTATAGAAACTTCTGGCTGTTCATCAATTTCTGGTCCAGAATTGAGTTTTGCGTACACATCCATTTTTACAAATCTGGCTTATTTGTATGCAAACTTTAAAAGATGTCTCCAACAGACCATAAACACATTTCCAACAGATGGTGATTAATCTCCAAAAGACTATACAAACAATAAGCATGTTGCCGAGAGACACAGACAAGCCCTGCAAAAATTCTGATCATACATTAAAAAATTCACGAATGAGCCCATGCAACCTCACTGGAACCATCGTCAGTAACAAGCAAACAGTAAAACATCAATTACAAGGTGCCAGAAAGATGATCTGGCCACAAACACAGTTAGTTGGTTATCTAACTTCTCCAGCATCAATCTTGTAAAGCTGAAAACTTGTTTTCCAGCGTCAAGTTGACGCCTCTCCTCTGACCGGCGTTGTCGATCAAGTCTGAAGAGACGGTACTACTGTACTGCTGGCTGTGTTGTAGATACAAAAAATTTCAAACATAAACTGGGTGAAATAAAAGGAAAGTCAAGAATGAATGAATCAAGAACTGATATCTGCACTTCTCATTCATTCCCATACATGCTTGTAATAAAAGGTCAAGTCAGGATATGTGAACCAGAGTTACTGCACACGGTTATAAACCATAAGTGCTCCGCCACCAGTAAGGACAGCTGACAACTCCGTAGCTACAGCAATGTTCCTCCATTTACACCAGAGTGTTAACACTGGTACCCATTACCTATAGGCTGGGTGAACCCCGGGAACCGCCCGGTTTCGAAACACCGGCCTTGGGCTGCAGCGAGTTGCAGCCGGTTTTAAAAGTGAGTCTCCAATCCACTGCGCTAACTTGGTTCCCTACACTCTTCTTCAGTAGCTAGTGAAAAGTCGACTTGCTAATAGCAACAGCTGAAACCTGATTGAAAGTCCGCCTGTTTCCCCCTCAGTGTTGATTATCTCCTAGAACATCTCTACTCACACGTCTGTTTAATTAGTCTTTGGTGTATGAGTTCCCTCAGACCCACCAGTCTTTTCAACAGTTAGTTGTGTGTCCTTTACAGGACATTGCAGAACTAACCCCCGCAATCTTTGCGGTGTCTGTAATTTTATGTTCAGTAGTTTGCCCTTGCTACTGAAGGTCAGCTCTCGATATAAATATCAAAACCAATGCTAAGCAGTGTGCTGTCACATCGCTTGGAGCTGAGATCTAACCAGCCACCTTCACAATACCTAACACAGACTTAAATAAGCATGTCATAAAAGGCAACAAAGATTTGCTGAAATCTGTGCTGGTTTGAAAGATGCAAATATTACACAGCCTAGCTGTAAACCACAACACATGTCAACTGTCCTTTTAAAAGTAAATGTGGAAGAAGAAATACAGACAAATACAAGAAACAAAGCCTTATAAATCTGGCACAGCCATTTTTCTTTCAGTACTGAATGCCAGTGGTGCATTAGCATATGGTGCCAGACACTTATTTTTATAGACTAATCGCATTCAATGAGTGGTGTAGTTAACATCACGCCAGCAACTTTTCTTTCTCAGATTGTTTCCTGGCACCCATTTTAAGCTGGTTCTCCCCGTTGCGGTTCTAGATCTGATTTTGTGGGGGAGTGGGAGGGGTTTCCCCCCTCACCATCCAACAACCATGTGACTAATTGGGGGTGTATTCTTTGAAGTGAGATCAGTGTGCATCTGTATGAAAGGTGAGGAGCCAACAGTGTACAGACAAATTAGCCAGATCTGTAAAACTGATGAGTACGCAAACTGAGGCTTTGGAACAGGAGTGAATCCAGAAGTTGACAAACAACCAGAACTTTTCGTAAAAGTTTACAGCCATTGAACACAAAAGTTTACAGCCATTGAACACAAAAGTTTACAGAGGATGAACACTAAGAAGAAGGATGACTCGACCTGGGACCCTAGGCCAATTATAACAAACATACCGCAACTTCAGGAGGATCTTTTTTTTGAGATTCTAAAAAAATTAATGGACCCTTTTCCATACCCCCAGGCATGTTGAGCTTAAGCTATATTTTACTTTATACACTCGGTGAAGGTGGTGGTCAAGTGTTAGAGCAGACTGCACGATTAGAGCCCAAGTAGAGTGGTTGCAGCTCTCAAGGTAAGGCAGGGGCAGACCATGGATATTCCCTGCCATCCAGGGCTGGGTGCCTGGTTGACCATGTTCTTAGTGCACTTTTATCCATGGCAAGGCGCAGACGCCGTCTGGAGGTGACAGGTTCAATTCCCGGCACAGTAACTATAGATTTCAATTTTTTTGTTGTCAAGTGTGTTCTTCTATCTACTTCTTTCTACGAGTGCCGATCAATACACTTTCTGTTACTTGATTAATTCCATAAACACAGAGCTGACATGAAACTCTGGTCTTGGAATCACATTCTGTATATGACTGCTTAACCTCACATCTGTGTGCTGAGCTTCCCACTCATCACCGGCTGCATCTGTTGAACAAGTGGTCCAATATGTTACAGCCAGGGAATTTTCTGCCAGCCAGAGGGACTACAAACATTTCAGGAACACTTAAAGTTGTGTAGATCACAACTCAACCTATGATAAGATAAACAATCTCTGGTAACTACATTTACGACTGACCTCCATCCTTTCTTTGTGCCTGGCATCCCACCTAGAGTTGGAAAATCCTCCTCGCTGTTCACATTGGGGGCATCTTTCTTCTTTCTGGAAGATGACTGTTTGGATGAACTTGGCCCAGATGCTCCAAGTCTCTGGGCAGGAGGAACATACTTGCCAGGTGTTTTCCCAACAGGTTCCTCTTTGGTCACCTCCGCATGTGCGTTTGATTCTGCAGGACCTATTATTAAAAAAAAAAAAGAAAGATCTGTATTAAACAGAAACAACTTAAATGGCAGGGCAAAAAATAATATGAACCTTGTTAAGAAAACAAACAAATTTGAAGTCTGCATAAAAATAAGCCAGATTGGTACAACATATGTGCATGCAACACTCAGATTTCGGAAAAAGACTAAAGTCTAGATGTGGATGAACAACCAGGACTTTCCACCAGTTTACAGCCACATGAAGAAGAAAAGTACAAACTATTATGAAAGTAAATGGCCACCCAAACTGCCGTAAATAATATAGAAAGAAAAAACAATCCATGTGAAATCTAGTGTCATACCAAGCTCTCAGCTCTGTAGCTGGGCAACGCAGCCTTCTGACTCCCAGTCTAGATATGGGGAAACTGCATCAGCAAACCTCTGCTAGAAACAAATAACTCTCAGTCAGCCTGCCTATTCACCATATTGGACTGGATAAGGTAAATGCAGATAGTCATTGAGGTATTATGCAGGTTAACTCCGCCATGAGCAAATAATCTACTTCAACAATCAACTATTAAAATCATGAACAGTACTTCTTTTAAGTTGGTACCATAAGCACAGGTACTTCTGCAGTTGGTATTTTTTTTTTAAAGATTATCAGTGACAGGTACTGACTTTCCACAAACTGAACATACTTCAGGAAAAGATTAATCTCTGAAATTCGTTATTTTGAAATGACATGTTTAACCGGCAAACAATTTTCCTGAAATTTATTACTTTTCCTAGGAATGCTTGTGCCAGCAAACAGGTAGAAATTTGCTTGTGTCAAACATAGAAAAATGCTTGTACCAGACAAAAACAGGTAGACATGTGCTTAACACAGAATTATGTATTGCCAGCAAATACAGATAGAAATGTGCCTGTGTCAAATACAGAATAATGTTTGTGCCAGACAACACAGGTTGAGTTGAGTTGATTTAGGAGCCGACATCACAACACTCGGGGCATTCCCATAAGCGCTCCATTCCCATCTTCAGCAGCCAGCGAAGAGTTCCGATACTAATGATGCCTTTTTTCGTGGCCTCGAAAATCTGCCAGTGCCTCTCGTTGATCCCCACTCCCCACCCCGCATAAATCTCACCAGACTGTGGTGATCCATCTGCTCCCCTGAACTGTACAAGCTCTCCCACATGGCACTAACCACGTCTGCCCCATCATGCATCAGTATTCCACCAAGTTGTGCAGAGCCAGCCAGTCTGTCTTCCTATTCATTTCAAAACACAGGAATGAAAAAAAAAAAAAGAACAGCGTGGAAAAGCTTCAAACAAACCTGCAGATGATGCCTGCGCCCCAGATTTATTCCAAGGACCAGAGGCTCCATCCCGCTTCAGTTTGTTTTCATCTTCATCATCTCCGTCACCATTACCATCTCCTCCTTCTTTGTCTGGATCTTCTTTACTTGAAACACAGAAACAAGTTAGAACTACATGTTAAAACTGTATACTCTATAGTTGTAAACAGGTAACAGGTAAAGTCCTGGGAAGTAAAGGCAGATAGTGTGATGTCAAGCATATCATATATTGGTCTACAAAAATATGAGTCTACCCCCATATGCTCGTTGAGCCACTGGCATGTAAGGGGAATAATACTGACTCTACAGATGTAACAATAAGAAACTTTGTCCTTAAGAGTGGTAGGCATGCCATGTTGTGGTTTACAGCTAGGATGCAACATCTGAGGCTACAGGCTCAACATATCCAGTTTCAGCAAGCACTTCCTTAGTCGCCTTTTTTAGTTAACTATATGCTTGTTCAGGGGCAGTGGGTTTACTCATGTTTCTACCAAATGGTGGCCCCAGAATCCAGAAGAGGAACATAAGCAACAAAATGTTAAAGGTATTCAAAACAATGTTTTCCCGTAATAATGAGAATATAAACAATGCATTGAATTTATTACTGGGCATTTTGCACTGCTTCTCCCTAGGTCCGTTACTGCAGTTATATCAATAAATAATGAAGCATACAAATGAATAAACTCAACTGAAATACAAAATGGTCTCTGGTGATCCACTGTTGCCAAATCAAAGAAAGTTCACGAGTCACGTGACTTATCAGGATAACTTCAAATCAACAATTAACTCTTTTTGCTTACATAAGAAAGGAATACACATTTTTATAAACAAAGCTTTGGCCAGTCTCAAAACGTGCCTGTTCTGTTTGTGGTAAATCACAGATCACAGGGAAAGCACGGTCTTTGTCAATTACATTTCCTGATTCAAGCAAATGAGGCCCTCAAGAAGAGTTTCGTCCTTTTGCCTCAGTTTTGAAACCACTGTGGGTTCACTCAGCTTTGCATGGAGACATCTGAGTATATCTTCTGCTACTCTGTTCTCAACCAATGTAAGTCAACTAGTACAGCTGTTGGCCAAACATTCTTTGCCACTGTTCTAGTGTTGACATACAAGACTACTTCTGTCCCAACCCCTCCCATCAAAGAACCAATGTCCCTGTACACCAGATCCAACTGTATTTATCAATTTACATCTAAGTGCCAGTTGACTTACATTGGTCAAACAGAGATACAACTTGAATACAGTCTGGCAGTGAAATACGCCCAGCAATAAATTTTACAATGTACTGTTTTTATCTGCATTATTTAAAATGTAATCCGGTCCCATGCCAGTAATTCTTCTGCTTCAAATGTAGTGGTCTAAAAATTCAGCTCACAACACAGTCAGGGTATGTTGGTGTGTGCATCCACTAAAACTCTGTTAGCAAAATCTACATTCGGTAGCTGAGGGGAAACAAAAATTTCTGTCAGCCAGGTCACTGGTTACCTGCGGTATCAGTGTATTCTGGTACAGAAAGGCAAGGAACTTACAGCCCATGGTGATTCTCTCCATAGCACAAAGCCTGGGCAGTGCTACAGAAACCATGTAACTGTGATGTAGAGAATATCTGACTGATCAACAACACTAGAAGCTGACTGGATTACTCAGGAAAGTCAAATGACTTCAGACAAGAAACGTAAGACTCCATTTAAGTTAGCCTGCAGTAACTGCAGCAGTAACCGTAGTTACACCAGATAATGTATTACTGCATTCTCACTACAAGGTCTGACCTGGTAAATTCCCACAAACATATGACAGCAAGGCTGTTGAGCACAGAAATCAACGTGGTTGTTTTGTTTTGTAGCTTTTTTCTTCCAAAGATGTTTTGGGTAAAAGCAAAAGAAGAAGAAATGAAAGCTTCATTTTTTCACATATATAGAGTTAATAACAAGCGAAACAAACTATTTTTAACACCATACATCCAGATTTTGCAAACACTTATCTTTCCTGCAGCAACTGCATTATTTTTCATCTACCATGCCTGTTATGATCATACAGCAAAGACAAAAGCTTAATATATTTAACAGATGATTGTTGTACTCACGACATCTTAAGAGTCTGGATACGAAGTCCTGTGTAATCCACTTCTCTCTCCACCTCATAATCTTTCCACTCTTCATCTTCCTGGTGAAAGATATAGAATATTTACAATATCCATTTCTGCATTCATTTCCAAAAATGTTTCACAATAAAATATTACACAGATAATAACACTCTTTCTCTGCTGCTCTTCGTTATTCTCAACTGGAGTTAAAGCCTTGAGCCAGCTCAGGCCAGGTCACCCAATCTGTGGCTATCTCATACATATATATATATATATATCATTGGAGAAAATGTACTAGAGATGGTAAAAACAATGACTCTCTTAAAAGCAGCAGCTCACAGTATCAATCAAGATAAGACAGAATACATGATAATAACAAAACATGGAAAGGCTATATAAACTCCGGCCAAATTAAGTCAATAT
This sequence comes from Candidula unifasciata, assembly GCA_905116865.2. Classification (NCBI taxonomy): domain Eukaryota; kingdom Metazoa; phylum Mollusca; class Gastropoda; order Stylommatophora; family Geomitridae; genus Candidula; species Candidula unifasciata. Next base: position 35,774 of record CAJHNH020004434.1, read on the forward strand.
GAAAATCAAATGAACATAAACATATAAGCAGTCGGTATCTGCAGCAATGAATTTCAAGGGCTCGGAATGCTGAAGTAGATATGTGTATATGTTGATATAGATATAGATACATACATACAATTTGGTGCAGGAGAGCCTAGCATATGATACCACAACATCCAGCTTAAGAATGGAGGTGGAAGCTGTCACTGCAGCTTTCCGCTGGCTAGAGAACACGACACACACACATATCGTGATTGTAACTGACTCAGAAAGCATGAGGAGGAAGATCAGGACAGGCATGCTTCGTGCAGAGTGGCATGCCTCGCTAGGGAAGACACGGGTGAGGAGTATTGTCTGGATTTTTTCACCAGGGCATGCCAGTGTGTTGGGAAATGAACAGGCGGACAGACTGGCTTGCTCTGCACAGTTTGGTGGAATACTGATGCATGATAAGGCAGACGTGGTTAGTGCCTTGTGGGAGAGCATGTACAGTGCAGAGGAGCAGATTGATCACCACAGTGTGGTGAGACTGATGCAGTTGGGAGTGACGAGAGGTTTTGGCAGATGCTCGAGGCTCAGAGGAAAGGCAAGACGGACGTTTAATCAGAATGCTACTGGCACCATTGGTGTCGACCTCTTCGTTGGCTGCTGAAGATGGGGACGAAGCGCTTATGGGAATGCCCCGAGTGCTGTGATGTCGGTTCTTGAATTAAATCAAATCAAATCACATTTACAAACACACAGAAATCAGTGTCTGTGGTTTAATGTTTATGAATTTGGTTTTATAATTTTAATCCCGGTTTGATTCAGCTGCAGTTAATTAGGTAGCAGATCACTTTGCTTTATCATTACAAAATTATAATGGTATGACTACGAGCACTCAATGGCAAACTACTGAACATAAAATTTCTAGTAATAGTAATACTAATACTGTTAATTACTCATTTAAAAAATTACTGGGATAGTTTGGTTTACAATGTGACCGACCTATAAAAAAGATCTGCAACAAGGTTTTTTTGATTATCCTCCAAATAACGTGCACTTACTATGGCGGCCAAAAAACTACATCCTGACAGGACCTCAGTCACATGTAAATTGCGGACTTCTGCCACCACCGAGAGCATCTCCTACGCCGCGATGCGCTGCGTGTAGCTAAACTAGGCACGGCGTGGGAGAAACTCTCTGTAGTGGCAGTAGTCGCCGGAAGTCCGCCAATTCAAGTCGCCAGAAGTCTGCAATTTACATGTGATTGAGGCCCTGTCAGGGTGTGTTTTTGGCCGCCATAAAATGTGCTTGTTATTCGGAGGATAGCCAGTTTTTTTTTTTTAAGGACTAGCCAGCTGTAACTGTAAGGTATATTATTTTATCACAATTTGACTTTGTGGCTGATCACATTTAATCATTAGTGTGAGGTTAATTTTAAAATTAAACCACAAAAAAGGTAATAATAAAGATATATTTCCATGAATTTTTATTAATGGCATGTTGCGTTGTAATGTGGTTGTCTACATTTATTCTATCTACTACATTTTGTTTAAAATAATGCAAGTAAACAAATAAAACAATAATTAACGTTCATATTTATTATTAAAATGAAAAATCATGACGGATGACAAGAAGCGACGCCGACGCCCTGGCGACGGGAGTTGGTTGAGTTGCGGTGGTTTTACGATTGAGAAAAATAAACTAAAAACGACATTCGTCAACATTCTTTATCATGGCAACTGTCAGTTTCTGTTTAACTAGAGTAAATATTTAAAAACTAACCTGTTGGTTCAACAAAACATTCGTCTGACCACCAGAGGCAACATTCTCCTTATCCTTGTCTTTCTTCTTCTTATCCTTCTTCGCTTCAATGTCGGCAGCGATTTCTGGCTTCGCTTTCGGCTTCCTCTTATTTTTATCTTTTTTGGCAAAAAAGTCATCGAGGCTGGAGTCTGCCATGTTGTAAATAGTTAGAAGGGAAACTAACGATACGTTAAATACTTGTTTTAGTGGCGAAGTGGTTAATTTCAGCGACTATTTCATGAATTTAACACAGGGAAACACGGCAACACATGCGTCGGTCTCTCTACCAGGGGACAGTACTCGTCGCTACAACAGGGTTACCGGGTATACATCTGCTGTGGTTACTTTAAATCTGGGAACTACGCCAACGAAATAAACTTCTGCATTATACCAAAAACTGGCCTTACATATTTCCTTCCATTAACATCAGTAGTAAGGCAAGTATGTGACCTATCACCTTTGCTTTTTATCATATTCATAGACAGAATCAACAGAATATCACCAATCGGGAATAAACAGGAAAAATTCAACGAATTTATTTTCGCCGACGACCAATACATGTTCCACAACCATCAGCTACAGAAACACTAGGAAGGTCACGGGTAGTGAGCATACTTTGGACCTTTTCTCCAGGCTATGCCGGCGTAGTGGGTAATGAAAAGGCAGATTGGCTGGATCTGCACCACTAGGTGGTGAATTGATATATGACAAGGCAGATGTGGTCAATGCCTTTTGGGAACAAGCAACGGAATCAGTAGAGAAACAAGATCATTATGGTCTGGAGAGAATGGGGCGCCTGGGTGTAACTACAGGGTCTGGCGGGCTCGCTACACTCAGAGGAAAGGCAAGAACGGCATATAACCAGACTGTGACCGGTACCATCAATATTGGAACTCCGCGCTGGCTGCTGCAAATGAGGACGGAGCATGCATGTGAATGCTCAGAGTGATGTGATGTCAATTCTTGACTTAAATCAACAACCATAATATGTCCTAAAGGTGGTACACACCACAACATGTCTAAAATGCGTTGGTAAACACCACAAAATGTCTATTAGGACACACACAAAAAACCTTAAGAATGTCTATAAATTTTTGCAAATATTCTAGGGTGGGGTGGGCATGGCAGCTCAGTCACTCTTCCTCTACTTCTTCTTTCGTTCACTTGAATATATTATTTATATCTGCAATATTTTCACAAGTATGAATTTCTGTCTTTTGTAATTCACTCAGCGACCCGCAAAGTTTGGCGTGCAGCGAGCGGTGTTTCTCCTGGCCAAAGGTTTTGCCTTGATATGTTGTATTTGGGTTAGTCTTGGAGGACGTGATCTATTGTCTCAGGTGCCAGTCCACATGTACACATTGCTGATTTGCCAATTAAAAATTGTGTGTACATGTGGCTGCGAAGTCGATTGTGTCCTGTTTCTAAGGCGTAGAATAATAATTTGGTCTGGTCTGTCCATAATCGACTTGTGGCCGGTTTTGGTGGCTTTCTATCATTCCATTTAATTCTCTCTCTCTCTCTCTCTCTCTCTCTCTCTCTCTCTCTCTCTCTCTCTCTCCGTGTCTCTCTCTGTCTCTCTCTCCCTCCCTCTCTCTCTCTCTCTCTCTCTCTCTCCTCTCTCTCTCTCTCTCTCAGCATTTGCCTTAGTAGAGGCGAAATATTGTAAAAAACGGGTGAGGGGCGCGGTTTAATAATTCAAAAAGATTGCTTGGCCTTAAGTGGCAAGACATACACTGAGGTGTTGGAAAGGACAGGCATTACAACTTTCTCCAGTCAGGCTTAGGTGGTTGTGTCACATGCACCGGAACCTGAGGGCTGAGCGCCCCTTCACCCCCCCCCCCCCACAGCTGTCTGTTGAATGTGGATATTATTAAACGTAAATGCAACCATTTCATCTGACTTCAAATTAAATATACAGGAAAACCAGTCAGTTTTAACGATACTCTCTGAGTCCATATATTTGCTGTACCTAAGAATAATAGGGAAGCAATGCTTTATGTTAGAGCGCATATTTGTTATCAGGGATTTCCAAACTTAAAATAACACAGCCAACTTAGGGTCAGGAAAACGGTCTGAGGAGATGGCGGGAAATGTGTGTCGTTCACATAAGAAAATGGCGTAGGTACCTCCAGCGCCTCCCCCCCCCCCTCCAACCCCTAACACTTATAATTTTGTACGAAGACTGAGAGACCCAATATAACAATGCATATAAATTATTATGTGCTGAATGCAAATAAATATAATAATATACATGAAACAATATGAAATATTTGAAAAGATATTTTCTATATATGCACCTGAGCGCCCTTACACAATTATTGTGTGGTAAGAAGCGTTCAGCACCTACCCCATTCTTTAATTTTGTGTCTCTGTGTGTAGTAGGACACTCAAAGACCTGAGTTTCCAACCCCCCCCCCCCCATCCCACCCTAGTATTTGTCTACAAAATGTGTAAGGTGGTGAGAAGCGCGTGGTTTGGGGATCCCCCGATGTTTTTTTTTTTTACTAACTGAGAAGGCGGGTGAGGAGGCTCAGTTTATACCTAAGTGGTGAGAAAGACATGGATGAGGGTCGGGCAGAGGGCTTCCCCCAGCCAGTTACAAACGATTTCTTTTTTTAATTGGGTCTAACCCCCCCCCCCCCCCCTTTTCCTCAACAATTTTTACTTAGAAAACGTGTAAAGCCGGGGGTTGTTACCCCCATCCCAATGTTTTCTTTGTGACGGCGTGCATGGGCTGTGTCACACCTGAAGAATGGAGAATGGCAAAGTCCCTAAGAACATCATCATTTGGGTAGAAGAGGTCGAGGTAGACCTCTACTACCATATAAAGATATCTGCAAGCGGGATATGAATTATACAGATACTGAGGTGGATTCGTGGAAACCAATTACCATAGACCATGTTGCGTGGACGGGGCACACCAGGAAGGGAATGAGAATGGAATCAGAAAGGAATGCAACAAGGCTGAGAGCTGAGCGTCTGTGAAGAAACACTCTAAATACAAATGATGGCAATAACGGTCCTGAAATCCTGTGTTATAATTGTGGAAGATTTTTCCTAACGTGGATGGGTTTTGCTAGTCACACTCGCCATTACCATGGGCTTTTTGTGTCCATGCCTCCTCATAATAACACAATACAGCACTATTGTCTGGAAAAACGGATAGGTGCCAACAAACGAAGATTGCTCCGTCATCATTGACCCGGGTCAAAGAACAGTTCTAGATTTTAGAACAGCTGACAACCACTGAACAAACATGGCGCTGTCCAATGGCTCTTGCTGCAAAATTGGACCCTCAATTTTAAACGCAGATTTATCCAACCTTGCCGCAGAATGTCAGCGTTTAGTAGATGCCGGATCAGATTATATGCACCTGGATGTTATGGATGGACATTTTGTTCCAAACTTAACTTTTGGTCACCCTGTTGTAAAGTGTTTGAGACCCAAGCTTCCTGAAGTTTTCTTCGAAATGCACATGATGGTTGCAGCCCCTGAAAGGGTTAGTCACTGAGAAAAATGAAGTGAAGTCATTGTTGTCCGCTGTGTTGCCATTGTGATGATTCTGTTGTCAATAGTTTAATATTTCTGCTTTTAGTCTACAGCAGCAGTTCTCAATCAGCATTCTAACTATTAGGTCAGCTCTTTGCGTTCACCGGTTGTAAAACTGGCTGGAAGTTCTGATTGTTTCGTCCACTTCTTTTCTTCTGGATGTGGTTCTAAGTTTAATTCTAGAACTTGAGTTTTGCATGCACATCCATTTTAGTTTTTTGTTTGTTTTTGTTTTACAAATCTGGTTTATTTGTATGCATACAGTTAGTTCCTTGCCTCTCCGGCGGATACACACTGACTTCAAAGGAACCAACCCCTAATTAGTTGACTTTTACTACATGTTTGTTTGGGGGGCGGGGGCGGGGGTGCAATGGGTCCCTGGTACCCACATTCTGAGTCCCTGGTACCCACACAATAAGTCATGTGGTCATATCTCTGTTGTTGTTGAATGTTTTTTAAATTTACCCAGTGTAAAGTGGGCACCAACGGCTTTTTTATGATCTAGAGGGACCTACATAAATTAACCATTCAGTGCTAATTTGTCTGTAAAAAATTTTGGGCTAGCATCATATACCCAACACACTACAGGACATAGGAGACATATCTTTTATTTGTCCTCTTTACTTTATACAGTGCAGACCACTGTAGGCAATCTCAGATATGGTGACTTTCTTTTGCGAAAGAACAGTGTTTATCCCTGGCTATTTTTCTTACTTGAACTCTTACCTGGATTCGAGGAATTTCTTCTAAGAAGAACCATTTCTTGGGCTCTGGTTTGAGTTCTCCTTATCGGGTCTACACTGTAGTGGTTATAATTGTTGGCTATCTTCTGAATAACGGTCCCAAGTTATCGAGGCAGAAAATATACCCTAACAGGGCCTCAGTCACATGTTGATTATGCACTTCTGGGGACTATATCACCGAGAGTATTCCCCCACGCCGCTCATGTGGCATGGATTGGGGCTAAACTAGATGGCTAGGACTCACGAGCAAATAAAATGAAGGCAGCTGCAGGAAATGCGGTAGCTGATGCTCGTGAGTCCCAGCCATCTAGTTTAGCCCCAATCCACGCCGAATGAGCGGCGTGGGGATACTCGCGGAAGTCGCCGGAAGTCAGCAATTTGAGTCGCCGGAAGTACGCAATTGAAACGTGACTGAGGCCCTGTTAGGGTATATTTTCTGTCTCAATAATTTGGGACCGTTATTTGGAAGATATCCTAATTGTTTATTGTGTGTACAGCTCTCTCCCTTTATAATAAAAATTTTTGTCTTCCCCAGTGGATCGAGAGTATGGCTGATGCAGGTGCTGATATGTACACATTCCATTACGAAGCCACCGAAGATCCAGTTGGGTGTATACGGAAAATCAAAGAAGCTGGGATGAAAGTATGCTGTTAGCTCGTTTTTTCTCAGCAGTATTTGTTAAACATTATTTTGAAACTGCATGTTTTGAGGGGTGACTTAACTGAAGATTTCTATGTATAACTTCTGGTCTGGAATACAGTTGGGTAAATCTTCAGCATGGCACTGGGAATTTCTGCAAAAATCAACAGCTCTTCAAATGACACATCTTCCTTGTCTCTTGGGTACTGGGATTGTATACCTCAACTTCTCGGATCCATGCAAAAAAACTGGAGGTATCATTTTTTTTGGGCACATTAAAAGTTCCAGGCCAGTTCAGTATTATGAAGAATACGTTTTCAAGCAGTCACCTTAGGAAATAGCCAGATAATATCTACTCATGAGTAGATAATGCTTTTTACATTTGATTACGTCAATAAGGTACCAGCTATATACATATATATACACACACACACATATATTTTCTGTGTCTCTTTCTCTCTCATCTTGTTATAAACCTTCTGGGACTACTCAAAGCCCATCTCTTGGTGTTATCCTGCCACTTATATTGCTGTCTATTTCTTGCTCGCTTGCCTTTTTTCCCCCTCTTTAGTGTGGTTTTTATACGGGTGTTATGTCTTCTAATCAGTGTGATGATGACCAACCACATCACCCATCTTGTGCCGATTGGTCTAAATAAATATAGGTCTAGCCCTATATGCCTTGTACGCCGAAAATGATCCTTTACTTTTGTATGTCTTCTAATGTGGCTGAAATTGTTCGCTTGTCTCTGTTGATTACCTTCAGCAAATCTCTTGTCATTCACAAGTCCTTTCACAACCTGTGTACAGTGCAGCTATTTTCTGTTGTGAAAAACATTTTATTTCTGCCTGGCAATTTTTTGTGTGCTTGAACTCTTATCCGGATATGAAGAATTTCTGATAAGAAGAACCATTTCTTCAGTCCACGATAAGTTCTTCTTATCAGATCTACACTGTATTTGACAGACCTGTTCTTCTGTATACCTACGTCTTCAGAAACTCAGTTCAGCTTGTTCACTGTTGAGATCTCTGCACTGGATAGTAAAGATGGGGATGAATCAACAGGAAAAAAACCTTATACAAATCATGCCTCACTGGTTGCTTCCAGCATCTGTATTTATGCCAGACAAGTATTGCACATGGTGTATATCACACCTGACATCCCACATTGTGCCAGCCTAGACCAGACAAGTATTGCACATGGTGTATATCACGCCTGACATCCCACATTGTGCCAGCATAGACCAGACAAGTATTGCACATGGTGTATATCACACCTGACATCCCACATTGTGCCAGCATAGACCAGACAAGTATTGCACATGACGTATATCACACCTGACATCCCACATTGTGCCAGCATAGACCAGACAAGTATTGCACATGGTGTATATCACGCCTGACATCCCACATTGTGCCAGCATAGACCAGACAAGTATTGCACATGACGTATATCACACCTGACATCCCACATTGTGCCAGCATAGACCAGACACATATTGCGCATGGCGTATACCACGCCTGACATCCCACATTGTGCCAGCGGCTTTGAATGGAGGAGGAGGAGCACATGTAGGAGGATACTAGTCTAAGAACAAAAAATACAACCTGACAACTCAAGAGTTATGACAGGACAGACCAGACCCTTAGTCTTGTCTGGCAGCTGGTCTAGGAGGGAATCTCCAGCAGGTAGGCAGACAGGACATTGCTCTCTGAACCAGCATTTTCTACAGCATGCTTTGTTCCATATATACTGGTGTTACCTTTTCTTTGGAGTCAATAAGGCAGGCTTGGAGAGGGATCGTGCTGCCTGGGCAACACATGATCTTACAGTACTGCCCAGACTTTGTGCTACAGAGTGTAGGAACAGAAGAAGAACAGATGCATAGTTTTATTTTTTTGGGGTATTTTTTTATTGCCCCATTGTTATGATTTTATTGTCATTTTACCCTATTGTTGACTGACTGACTGACTGACTTTCTACCCCACTAAGACATCACACAAGCGATAAACGCCTGATGACACCAAGTGGATGAGGATCGCCGTGGAGAGGTCCCAAAAACTGCGTTCAGACAGTTGGCCATATTTATGGCCTGCCTATATTGCGCCCCTGGCAAAAGCCAGGATTGGGCTTCAAATAAGAAAAAATTTCGTCCCAAAAAGGACGTAAAGATAATATCAATTACCCTATTGTTATGATTTTGTTATTGTTGTTACCTCCATTGTAGTGACATAGTTATGGTTTTTGTCATAGAATATAATTCTTCTTCTTTGTCTTCTTCTCGTTGATCGGCTGTAAAGTCCGGCAAGAAGTTCTGGGTGTTTGCCTGTGTCTGGACTTTTAGTTTTGTTCCAGAACCTGAGTTTTGCATGCAGATCTGTTTTACAGATTTGGCTTATTTGTATGCAGACTGTTGTTCCTTGCCTGTCAGCCAGATACACTCTGACTTTCAGAGGATACCCCCAAGAAGTCAACTCCTATGACATGCTTGTTGGGGAGGTAGTGGGTCTGTTCTCAATTTCCCCACAATGGGGCCTAAGAAACCCACACAAGCATAATATCGTCATCATCATCATGAAGTGCCCTGCCAACTAGCATAGCTGCTTATGCGTCTCCACAGATCAGGATCCCTGGCTGGTTGACTGGAACAGGAATAAAATGATTGTGTTATATATGGATCCCTGTTGAGTAAACAGTTAATTCAATCATCCATCTGTCCCTCAGGCTGGCATGGGTATCAACCCACCCACAGATGTGGAGGTTGTGCTGCCGTACATCGATCAGCTTGATTGTGTGCTGATTATGACAGTCAATCCTGGGTTTGGAGGTCAAAAGTTTATTGCTGAGTGTGTGCCAAAGGTGAGAGCTTTTCTTATAAATTATGCGCTGTTAGTGTGTGAGGACAGGAACAGCTGGCTGAGTGGTTACAACATCGGGCTGTCATGCGGGAGACCCAAGATTGAACCCCTGTGAGGTGATGGAGTTCATCTGTCAAAGGTAAAATTAAACATCCTGACCTGTACAATCTATGGCAACTAGCACTCGTCGTGCAAAATCAATTCCTCATGCACACGACTCCCAGTCTACACCGCCTTTAAAAAGTGCGACATACACACAGTAGTTTTGACAGTGTGTGACGAAATATTACAATAGTATGCACTAATGCTAGTTAGTGTGCGAGGAGTTTTATCTGGCAGGGGGAATGAAGGGTAATTGATCACCTTTGATATATAGAGAGGACAAAAATGCTTTGCTTTACCATGGAATATAATCAGTAGATACAAATTCCTTGTTTGGATAGGGGTTAGAACCTCAGTTTGCAGACACTCTAAAAAATTGTCACCACTGTCTGTTTTACAGCTTTTTAGGGCAGTGTAGAAAGGGGTGTCTTGAGCCTGGGGATTTAGGGCCGCCTGGCTAGTGCTGTCACTACAGACTGTGCAAGTTAGGAAGACACTATTCCCTCAGATAAAATGCAGGACGGATGCATATTCATATTCAGACTACTATTGGTATCCACAGAGTTAGAACTGTTTAATGACTGCTGATATTGGGAAAGGGGCATTTATGGGAATGTCCAGATTGCAGTAAAGTCAATTCTAATCTCACCTCAGCTCAGCTTTGAATATGTAAGGAATCCAGATTTGCAGTCCTTCAGTCACATCAGCACTTCCATATCCTCTGTGCTGAAAACCCTTTCATTAAGCTTCAAATTATTGGTACCAGTTTTAGAAGTTGGGCAGAGAATGACAGAAGAAAATGGATTGAAGGAGTCACTGACAGCCTGACTTCGCATAAGAACATACCAAGCAACAAAGTCGGCCTTAGCTAAGTTACCTATGTTTTCTTAATCTGTGGTGCCTACTGGCACAGAGCAGATATTGGGCAAAATAAAGTAAGTAAAAGTTGATAATATGTGAATAATGAAGGTGGAATTAGTGGATATGGCTAGAGATGAGATGTGGCTAAAAAGATGAGATATGGCTAAAGAGCATAGATATGGCTAAAGAGATGAGATATGGCTAAAGAGATGAGATATGGCTAAAGAGATGAGATATGGCTAAAGAGATGAGATATGGTTAAAGAGCGGTGATATGGCTAAAGAGATGAGATATGGCTAAAGATAAAAGAGAGTTTGGCTTAAGCTATTGAGTAGATGAGGAAAGCTTAAAAGTTCCTCTACAGCCAAAGAGAAGAAAAGAGTGTAATGTGTCAGGCAGGGATAGAAGACAAACTAAATAGGGTTCAGTAATGTCTGTATGTCTCTGGTCAGTAGTGGAAAGGCTGTGGGATAAACTGATGTTTTTGTCCTTTCAGGTGTTACATATAAAAATATATATATATATATAGATATAGATATAATACATTGTTCTCATGAATTATTTCTGATCAAACAGATTGAATTTCTGAGGAACAAATTCAGAAATCTGGATATTGGAGTTGATGGAGGTGTTGGGCCCAAGACCATTCAGGAGTGTGCAGATGTAAGTGACCTTTTATACTCAAATATGTACTATTTATTATGGGAGGTGTGCGTGTGTGTGCATGCGTGTACACGCGCTATTACTTTTTATTTATAAGTTTTCCTCAGAAAACTGCAAAGATAAGCACAGGTACACAGGTACTCGCATGTGCAACTGCTGATCTTTTAATGACTTCTGCTACTATCAATGATGAACTGCATTTCTAACGTCGGACTGTTTGTGTTAGCACTTCTGATTGCTACCATATGCTTTTAATGCGAGTGTATGCTAGATTTGCTGAGACAGCAGTTTGTCAGTCATTCCACAAGGGACTGTGATAAACATTCTGTGTATTTTCGTTGGTGCAGGAGCGGAGCGAAGATGGGGTGATCCGTTTGCTATGAAGCTGAAATTGAAATTACCAGATTACAGGTGCACATGTTCTCTTTGTTGTTTTTTTCCTTCTGTGGTGCAAATATCTTCAGTTGAAGAAAATTTTGAGCTCACCACAATCTGAAGAGAATCATGCAGAAGACTGTCATCATGGAATCTGACTGAGAGCACTCAGCGGAAAGGCTGTGTGGACATACATTCAAACTTCTGCTGGTACTGTCACAACTGGAACTCTGAGCTGGCTGCTAAAGGTGGAGATTGGGTGATTATGGGAATGTTTAATTAATAGTCAGTGCCTGATGACCTGGTTTTTGAGTCAACTAAGGAATTGTTACTTTCTGGACATGGCTGTTTAGCCTAACCTTTGTATAATTGGCATATCTTTCATCGTGAGCTGCAGCTACCTTGAATGTGTGAAGTCTCTTAGCTTCATAGCCTTACGTTAGTATCTATTACTAGATTCTTGTTTCCTAGCTTCACGTTATTGTCATTTTATTGTGTCTGTTTTCTTTTCTCTGACAGGCTGGAGCTAATTTGATAGTCTCTGGGAGTGCTTTAGTTGGGCATGAGAACCCACAAGAGTGTATTGCAACCATGAGGGCAATTGTGGACTCTGCTCTACAGAAAATCCACCTAGAGAGATAGCTCCAGAAGTTAACAAATACTAGATTAGTTTATAGCTCATCTGAGACCATGGAGTTAATACAAGCCTTTTCAGTTATCTTGACTCTGTACCAGGCACATCATACATCATTGCGACTCAGTAGCACCAGTGAGGATCCAAATGTGTATATACCAGAATTATACTAAGTATTGCTAGTTGTGGGTAGGTATTGTAAATGTATAAATGTAGGGGTAATATGGTTTCTTGGATTTGACATGAACTGCCAAGGGAATTTTAACGTGCACACACATTTTCTTGCATTCCGTGTTTGCCCCAAAATGCTGAAGCTGTGCTGCCCTAGAATCGGGGAAAGTATAGAATCATGTTTACAACTTGATGTGCAGCATTCATTTTGTTTAAAAAAACAGAGCTACAAGCTACAGTTGGTTCTTTTTTTTTTTTTTCAGGAATGAGATACTACGGCATCAAGTATGCACAGTAATTGTTCACTTGGTTTGCTTGCTTTGTATTTGCGTTCTTGTAATCGTTAACATTGTATGGCTTTGGGAATTACCGTTTGTTATGGCCTATTGAGGATGAATGCAATATATGTATGAGATGATAGGGCACATTTCTGTCTTAAAGAGTGGTCAGTGGAAAGTATTTCTATCTTAAAAAGTGGTCAATGGAAAGGGTTTCTGTCTTAAAGAGTGGTCAGTGGAAAGTGTTTCTGTCTTAAAGAGTGGTCATTGGAAAGTGTTTCTGTCTTAAAGAGTGGAAAGTGTTTCTGTCTTAATAAAATGACAATAGAAGGTGTTTCTGTCCTTAAGAGGGGTCAGTGGAAAGTGTTTCTGTCTTAAAGAGTGGTCAGTGGAAAGTGTTTCTGTCTTAAAGAGTGGTCAGTGGAAAGTGTTTCTGTCTTAAAGAGGGGTCAGTGGAAAGTGTTTCTGTCTTAAAGAGTGGTCAGTGGAAAGTGTTTCTGCCCTAATAAAAGGACAATAGAAGGTGTTTCTGTCCTTAAGAGGGGTCAGTGGAAAGTGTTTGTCTTAAAGAGTGGTCAACGAAAAGTGTTTTTTTTTTCTAAAGAGTGGTATGGAAAGAGTTTCTGTCTTAAAGAGTGGTCAGTGGAAAATATTTCTGTCTCAGTGAGAGGACAGTAGAAAGTGTTTCTGTCGTAATCAGAGTTCACTGAAAAATGCTCATATATCAAACATTATTGGGAAGTATTTGTTTTTATTTTAATTTGAGCTCATTGTAAAGTTTTCTGCCCTAATAAGTCAATAGCAAGTATGCCAGTATTTATGATAGCTAGGTTACAATCATTTTTTTTTTTAAATATAAGCTAAATTGAAATGCATTTCTTGTTTTTGGGGTTGGAGGGTTAAAGAAACAGATGTAAAATGGAAGGTATTTCTGGTTTATTTCCAGTCATGTGGAACATTTGTTACGTTTTTTGTACAAGAAAAAGTGATTGTTTTTCCACTTGGTTAATCCTAGTCCTTTAAAATGTGTGAAATTGTTATGTATTATGTATGCAGTATCATATTGCGATTTTTGATTTACATGAACATTTGACTGTAGTGGTAGTCAATCAGTTTATTAGTTTATATGCAGTATTATAGTAATTTATAAGGAGTCAAACAGCTGCCAACTGTAAAGTGAAGATTGTCTGCAACATACTCTGTCTTTTGTCCTGGTTGGGTGGTATACTCCTTGAGAAGCTGTTCATCCATCTCTTGATGCTATCTTCCCACTTAAATCTCTGTCTGCCTCTTGCCTTCAACTATTCCAGTAATATATTTACAAGATTGTTATGTCTTTCAATGTTGCCAAATACAAATGTTTTGTTTGCCTCAAATTTTTACTTCTTTCAGTAACTCTCTTTTTATTCCCAGTCTCTCCGGAATTTCTGTGTTTGATTGTTTTTGTTTCCATGAAATACAGCCTTTTCTTCTGTACACCCAGATCTATAATGTAGGATGATGTAATTTTCTAGTTATAAGGAGTAGCCATTTTTTACTGTTTCCCTTGTTTGCTTTAACTACACTAGGATTCCAAAACTTGTTGCTAGTTCTTGGCGCTAGTACTTAGTGGCACTAGCAAATGTTGCCAGCACTTAGCACTAGCACTTGTTGCTAGAACTTGGCTTTACACATGTTGCTAGCACTTATTGCTAGGACTTGGCACTAGCACATGTTGCTAGCACTTGGCTTTAGCATATGTTGCTAGGACTTGGCACTAGCACGTGTTGCTAGCACTTTGCACTGGCACATGTTGCTAGCACTTGGCACTAGCACGTGTTGCTTGCATTTGGCTTTAGCATATGTTGCTAGCACTTGGCACTAGCACGTGTTGCTAGCACTTGGCACTGGCACATGTTGCTAGTGCTTGGCACTGGCACATGTTGCTAGTGCTTGGCACTGGCACATGTTGCTAGCGCTTGGCACCGGCACTTGTTGCTAGTGCTTGGCACTTGCACATGTTGCTAGCACTTGGCACCAGCACTTGTTGCTAGTACATGTTTATAGCACAAATTACTAGCACTGGTTGCTAGTACATATTGCTAGCATTTGGCACTAGCACTTGTTGCTAGTACATATTGCTAGCACTTGTTTCCAGGGCAAAGAATTGTAGTACTCATATCCACTGATATTTTATAAAGATTTTTTTACACTGATATAGCCAGAAGTCTTCATATTATTTACGGGTGTTTGTGCTGAATGTCGTTGTATTTTTAGTTTTTGTGTTTATTTATGTAGATTGTTTTAAAATTTGGCTTGTTTTTCAGCTGTGTTCACTTTGGACATGTTTTAAAATTTGGCTTGTTTTTTCAGCTGTGTTCACTTTGGACATGTTTTAAAATTTGGCTTGTTTTTTCAGCTGTGTTCACTTTGGACATAGTGGACATCTGTAAGAGGCTGACTCAACAGTTAACAGTGTTGGACTGCCATGCTGGAGACCCAGGATTGAATCCTCAGCGTTTTTCTAAGGGAGGCAAAAATAAAATCCCAGCCTGCAGTTTTTGGCCCTAGATCAGGGCTGTTCAGCAAAGTTGACTCGGGAGCCAAAATGTTGAAAGGGGTATCGTCACAGGCCAGAGGTCCGAACCCCAGCATAGAAAGATCATGAAAACAATACAACTGGCAGTGATCTGCAGGCCAGATTTTGCCAACGGGCGGCCATTGAATAACCCTGCCCTAGATCATCAGGTTTTTAGACCTCATCCCCCATTGTTTACGCCACAGAGATGATAATTCATTTCAGTAGTGATGATTACATATCTTTAATTCTGGCTCTGAACAATGGATAAGAGCTTTTTTGTGTGTGTTGTTTATATATATATATTATAGGTTTGATAAACCGGTCCCTATAGACAAGTTGGAAAGAAAATATTTACGGGAAATTGGGCTCCAGAAGTATCGGTTTTGTGGCTTCTCATTACGACTTAGTTAGGGTAGCATATGTTCCCGTCTGCATGTATGAGTAGTGACGGTGTTACTTTTTGTAGCATATACTCAGAGTAACTATTTATTGTGTATAAATTTGTTAAACATACGACATCAATTTTGCTTATGGTTTATATGTGTATGTGCATAAGAAACAGGAGAAAGTAGGGTGTTTCTCAGATTAGGCAAAATATAGTGTCGCTTTTTGCCACAGAGCCACTACAGTAGGCCTGGCCACTGCGGCTCTGGTGAAGCTGCGACAGACCTAGCAAGCTGGCAGTTGATTTATTATGGTTACAAAGTATGCAGCAGCGGCCTGCCCAGGAGCAACAGCTTTGACGTACTGGCTAAACCAGGAGAGGGTAGCTGACCTGGTTGTAAATAACTCGTTGAATGGGATATGCCTACCCTGCATGCAAAGACAAATAACCTACAGATAGTTGAAACAATCTGGATGTTGACAGTAGCTGCAATAACGGGGGGCTAGAATGTGTTACCACTCATGGTAACTAATCACCCTTGTCACCATGTGGGTTACGGCAAGACCGTCTCCCTCTCCGCCAGATAGAGACGGTCTTGGCTGCCGGGCCCCGTTTTGGGTGGCACAGAACTGATCCACCGCCCCCTTAACAAGTATGTTGTAAAAGATGACTAATTAATTGTGTTTCCTGAAAAGTCATAAGTGCATCTGCCTGAGGAACCAACAGTCTGCATACAAATAAGCCAGATCTGTGTATCAGATGTGCATGCGCGACTCAAGTTCTGGAACAAGACCACCAAAGTCCAGAAGTGTATGACAACCAGAACTTTCTCTGAAGTCTGCTGCTGGTGAAAGCAAATAAGATGAAAAAGATCCCACCTCCCCCTAGTTAAGTGGATTAATAAAGGGACGCAAAGAATAGTAATGCCATACTATATGAAGCATGTCGTAAAGGTACTTATAGAGTGTAGGCAAGAGTTAGCTAACTTCTCCCATAGCCGTAAAATTCAGAAAAGAGAATTAATAATTGAGGATATGTGTAAATAAAAAAAAGAAAGATATGGGACACTGTACATCCCCCGAGAAATATGTTTAAACATTTTAGGCCTGATGCACCGGCCTGTGGATCCTCTTAGAAGAGTTTGCATTTGGTAATGGGAAGTTGGTGTGCAGATGTTTTTGCCGACACAGTTCCCTGGTGCAACCATCACAAAACTGTCAACCCTTTCTCCAGAATTTGAAATCAACAATGCTTGTACTCAAAACGGTACAGGAATGTCACATCTTAAGAGGCTTAGTGACCTTTATAGAGGCCTAATGACCATTGGAAAGTGGTGGGACCTGAACTGTATAAAGGCGGCACAACGAAAAGGTTATCTAAATTGTTGGCTAACATGAAATCTCACTGGTCATGTGACCCTGGCAGTTCGTAATAGGAAAATACAAAGGAAATAAATGGGGTGATAGTGACCATAATATATTCACATGGAAACGGAAAATCCCACTAATATTTTTAAATGAAAACGGACATCTATCCAAATACGCAGGATTTCGGCTGCTTATAGGGACCTGCCCCTCTCAGGGCACCAGTTTATCTGTTATCTGTCATCCTACATAGATAACACACATTGTAATCGCATCTATGTTATTGTATGTATCATATTTCCGTTATTTGAAATATAAAATTTAATCAGAGCTACGGATACAACCAAAATGTATGTTGTATTCTGCAGCTAGTTTCTTTAAAACGGGATATTTTTTGGAGTACCGAATACCGACGAGACGGCCGGGGCGAACTTAAAAACTGGACGTCATGGTCACCTTATGACACAGACCGATCCATACGACTACAGGTTGTTTCTTAACCGTTTTATGGTGTACCAATATAACTGCTATATGGTTAAACAGGGTTTCGGTGATTTGTACCTGTTTGACTCTCATCCTTGAGATGTTAACCCTACAGATTACAGTCCGAGGGGGCGGGGGGAACTGTTAAGGTGAATGGTAATAGTTTTTGTAGTTTAGGTCCAAGCCTAACCTTCTTAGGTAGATCATGGTATAGGTTTGTAGACAGTAAATTTGCTGTACCGGAACTAGAGAATGCCAAACACATGAAAGATAATTAGCGGATGAATAGTATGGGACCGTTTAGAGTGCATATCAGAAGGGAATGAGAATGAAGGAAGACATGATTGCAGAAAGGATGAGAGCTGAGCGTCTGAGAAGAAACAGTTTAAAAACACAAATGTTGACAACAATGGTCCCAAGCTGTAATTGTGGAAGACTTTTCTTAAAGCGGGTGGGTCTTGCTAGTCACACTCATCATCACCTCTAGCTGTGAGTCTTATCCCTCCTTATCGCGCATTAAAACACTATCGTCTGGAAAGACGGATATTTGACAATCAATCAATCAGTATGGTAGTGATATGAGGAAAGCTGTTGGGGTTGGTATGATTCATGTGAGGAACAACTAAATTGCCAACAGAAGAAGGATGTGCTACAGAACAATCAGTGTACATTCAATGTTGTGCGGTGATTTCTGTCACTCGCGTGAGGGAAAGTTAGGGCCGTTGTGACATGTATAAGGAGCCGGGTACTGTGTAGGTCAGGGCTATTCAACTAAGTTGGCTTAGGGGCCAAAATGTTTAAAAACGGGGATCGTCAAGGGCCAGAGGCCTCAGCCCCAGCATAGAAAGATCAAAAATACAATACAGCTAAATTTATCCGCGGGCCACTTGCTAGAACTTGGCGGGCCAGATTTGGCCCGCGGGCCGCCAGTTGAATAGCCCTGGTGTATGTCATCTCGGGCGCCTGCAGACCCTGTGCTGGTTTTTCGGATCCTCATGCAAGACCCCTGCCACACGTCCACGTCGTGTGCTTCGGATAATGATTCACCGTTGGGGCCTGAAACGAGCTGGCATGAGATCTTGGAAGTTGGTCACTCCCAGAGATGTAGTGTCCAGTCTGGCTGTCATCAAATTCATGTGTGAAACCTCTATCAAGAGTCTTTTGGAGCACAAGTAAAGCCCGCTGGCCGAATATACAACCAAATGACAACTCTCGGTTAAAACGTCTGTCGAGTGAAAGAATTACTGAACTGTTTAAACTCAGCACTAGACCAAGAGATTTGCTCGCAACTAAGACGAGCAACATTTCCTTCTGGCGGTATCTCTCTGTACAGTTCCGTTTTCGAAGATCGTTTGTCGACCCCAAGCGTCGTCTACCATTTTTGGCACCTATTTGGGCTCAAGACACATGTCCAATGGCACAACAACAAAGTCGTGTATGTCCAACCGTCATAAAGTCCTACTATATGACAGAAAGGTTGAGATGTACGTTACCGCCAGCCCTTCGCCAGTGTCGGGACCAAATACGGGAAGCCTTCCCTGATTGCAGCGTTGTTGTAAACAGGCACAATGAATGTGCCTCACTCGGACGAACGAAACAAATGTCTACACCTAATGAGCCAACAAATCAGTCGTATAGAGCTAAGTGACCCCAAGTTTGAGTTTCGTAGAGGGAGGCAATCTGTGATGGCTATACATGGCTTCGTTTAACGGTAGACGACACGTTTTAAATGTTCACTGACATGCTTGTTATGTTAAAAAAAAAAATATATTATATCTAGATAAATGCAATGGTTTAGCCATACTGGATGTTACAGTAGTTTACATTAGCACCTATACATATGAGTAGTACGTTAAGGTGTCAGGCCTTGTTTACTCCAAAGAAAAAGTGATACCATTAAAAAAAAAAATATTGGTTCAGCTGGGGATTGAACCCAGGACCTCTCGCGTGTGAGGCGAGCGTGATAACCACTACACTACTGAACCCGGTGGAGAAATCTATCGCTGTAGATTTCCGTGCCTGCCGGTGAACGATACTATAAATGAGGTGGGAATGTGGCTAGCAATAACCATGGCCTTTTTTATTAGAGAAGGCAGTGGCAGTAACCTACCCACACTGGAGTAGAGGTTACTGTTTCTTTGTTATGGCGATAAAACCGTGCTATATCTTCTTCTTCGCGTTCACCAGCTGTAAACTCTGGCGGAAGGTTCTGGTTGCTCGTCCACTACTGAACTACAGTCCTGCTCCAGAACCTGAGTGTTGCGTGTGCATCAGTTTTACTTTACAGATCTCATTCTCTTGAATACATAATGCTGGTTCCTTGCCTCTCCGGTAGATGCACTCCGACTTCAAAGGAAGCTCCCCAATTAGTCGACTCTTAGGACATGCTTTTGAGGAGGCAGTGGGTCTATTCTTGTTTTCCCCCACAATGGGGCCCCGGAACCCACACTGGGAACAGTGGGTCTATTCTTGTTTTCCCCACAATGGGGCCCCCGGACAACTAGATTTCTGTGATTTTCCGATAGTTGTTTCAGACAGGCAGAGGATACAGTCATTTCAATGGCTTCCCTGTCATTGACTGATTGGCACTCATAGAAAGAGGCAGAAAGATAAAAGGACACATTAGACAACATGACAATAGACAGATATAGTTTCCACAAATGGTGGTGTGCGTCTCGCTAGGGGAACAAGTGTACTAAGAACAAGACCAACTGGGCTCTAAAAAGGTGTTTTTATTTGTCATGTCTTTAGTACAGCTTGAAATCCACAACTATGGAATGCGGACAGAATTAATCTCAAACCATTCTTCTTCTTCTTCTTGTTCACCGGCTGTGAATTCCGGCGGTAAGTCACGGTTGTTCGTCCAAAATGGACTTTTGGCTTTTACCTTGACCTGAGTTTTGCGTGTACATCCGTTTTACTGGCTTATTTGTTTGCAGTACTCGTTCCCCGCCTCTCCGGCAGATGTACTCCGACTTCGGAGGAAGACGTCAAGCCTATTTCTAGGTTGACTGTGGCCATTCTCAAACCATTGAAATTGCACCATATGTTACAGAAGCTTATATTCTTCTTCTTCGTGTTCACCAGCTGTAAACTCTGGCGGAAAGTTCTGGTTGTTCATCCACTTTTCTTCTTCTTCTTCGCGTTCACCAGCTGTAAACTCTGGCGGAAAGTTCTGGTTGCTCATCCACTACTGAACTGCAGTCCTGTTCCAGAATCTGAGTGTTGCGTGTGCATCAGTTTTACAGATCTCATTCTCTTGAATACACACTGTTGGTTCCTTGCCTCTCCGGCAGATGCACTCCGACTTCAAAGGAAGCTCCCCAATTAGTCGACTCTTACGACATGCTTTTGGGGAGGCAGTGGGTCTATTCTTTTTTTCCCCACAATGGGGCCCCGGAACCCACACGGGGGCATTCACTTTTGAACTGCACTTCTATTCCAGAACCTGATTATTCCGTGTGCATCCGTTTTACAGATCTGACTCATTTGTATAAACACTGCTGGTTTCTTGCCTCTCATGCTGATGCACTCCGACTTTGAAGGAAGCTCCCATATAGTCGACTCTTACGACATGCTTTGGGTAGGCAGTGGGTCTATTCTTGTTTTCCATATAATAGGTCCCCGGAACCCACATGTGGACAATTTATATTAACCAAGCATAGGTCGAATAACAGCCACAGCAACAATTTACAAACACAGCAGACCGTAATGCGTTCTCAGAACTACACGAATATCACTGCAAAGGATACAACAACCTTAGCATGACATGACTAATAATAATAATTTATGATCGATTACTCATTAGACTAAAGATTATTTAACTAGGGCTTCGAATACTAGTCTCTTCATTTTCGGGTTCACCAGCTGTAAACTCCAGCGAAAAGTTCTGGTTGTTCATCCTCTTCTAGACTCTAGAACTCGAGTGTTGTGTGCACACCCGACCAGGTCTGACTCATTTGTTAGTTACTAAATTTTATCCCACAAGGATGTCTCACAGACCGATAAAAATCCGGTGACACAAAGTGCCTCCATGCGGATAAGGATCACCCGTGGAGAGGTCCCAGAAACCGCGTTGAGTCTTCAGTTTATATTGCGGCCCCCGGAAATAGCCAGGGTGAGGCTTCAAAATCGGTTATGCAGAATGTTAGTTCTTTGCCTCTCAGGCAGACGAACTCCGACTTCGAAGAAAGCTTTCAATTAGTCAACTTTTACGATATGCTTTTGGAAAAGCAGTGGGTCACATGCTCTTCGAGAAACACGGCAACTAACCTTCTCCATGACCTACCACCAGTATGACGATGGCGGTGACACAAGCTTTATTTCTGCGTGCGTGTGCTACGTGATTCTATGAGCATATGGCAGGCAGGCTCTGTATGCAGATTGTGGATTTATTCATTGCAAAAGTATCCTGTGTGTGCAGTTACTTGCATTTTTCCCAGGGAGTGCAGGTGTTGTTGGCAATGAAAGAGCTGACAGACAGACAGATTATGCATTAGTTGCCGATGGATGGCTTATTTATTGATCACGCAGACATTTTTATTGCCCTTAGAGAGATAGGATGTTCCTAGGATTTGAAAAGCAACGTGTCCACATCATTGGTAAGAATACGAGAATTGGTAGTTGATCGGCACAGCCAAGCATGAGAGGCTTACCGGGCGCACAAAAAGTATTGTCAATCAGCTTAGGACTAGCACTAATGATTGCGCGTCGCTGATGGATGTATGGAAAGGGAAATCTAAGTACTTATGGATGTGTGCGGAGTGCTGTGAAGATCATCCAAATCATAATTATATTCTTGTTTTCCCAAAAATGGGGCCCTGGGACCCACACGGGGATCTGATAGCGATAATGATACATATGAGTCCTTGTTGGACGTTCGTTAGTAGTGTTGTCATTCTGTGACCAGTAATAGACAACTATAGACAGAGAAACACTTGAAATTGCCTTTTCTTCTGCCTGTCTCAAACAACTTTCGATATGCTCTGTGTAAATGTGTTTATTATTGGTTAGACTTGGAGTCAAATGTCTTACTGTTATCAGCCAGGTCAAACTTCACCATTCTTTCAGCATCTTTCCACCAACACGCATGGACACCTACAGTGATACAAAACGCCAACAGGTTCAGTAGTGTAGTGGTTATCACGCTCGCCTCACACGCGAGAGGTCCTGGGTTCAATCCCCAGCTGAACCAAAATTCTTTTGTGCGTGGAAATTGATACTATTTTTTTTAATATGTCAGGAAGAGAGACTGACTGGTCTCGAGGCACGACGCCCGCTTGGAGTACTGGAGGGCCCCGGTGAAGGCAGGGATTTTTCACGTGGACTTCTAGTAATTTCACGTAGTCTCTGAGTAGTAAGATCAGAAGTATTGCCACGCACGTAAAAATTGCCTTGTAAGTTGGAAACCAAAAAGTTGAGCCTTACTTCGCCCGGGCAAAATGTAGAGTTAAAAATCTACCCAAAGTATTTCAGCATCCTCGCCAGTTCTACGTAGTTCATGCACTGTGCTGAGATTCTTCGGACTCAGGCTTGAGTTGAAAGTAGAACGGAGCACTTATGGGTTACACCAGTGTGACACTACGATGCAGTCAGAAAGGGGACTTGTGGAATATACATTAAACCTCTTAGCAGTCAGCAGAAACTCTCTCTCTCTCTCTCTCTCTCTCTCTCTCTCTCTCTCTCTCTCTCTACCAGCAGGTGACATCTGCACTAACTTCAGAGCTGAGGCAGCTGCCCTCATTTCTGCAGTCCAACATCTCATCACTCAAGAACACAGAGGGCACCAAATGGTTATACTTAGTGACTCGTTGTCTGTTCTCCAAGCACTATCAAGCAAGAAACAAGACAAACTAATTGCAGATCTAAGGACCAACATTGGCTTACTCTCCAAGGATGCAGAACTGGTCTTGCAGTGGATACCAGCCCACTGTGGTATTCAAGGAAATGAGAGAGCAGATGAGTTGGCAAAAGCTGGGAGTAATCTTCCACAACCTCATCCACCACACAGCTACAAGCAAACCAAAACAGCGCTAAAGTAGTCTTTCCAGCGGGAGTGGAGAAGGCAGAATGGAGGTTACAGGCCAGAGAATGACAGCATAAACAAACTCCACAGGAAAGAACAAACATCAATTTTTAGATTTCGGACTGGACACTGTGGTCTTCGAGCACACCTGTACAGGATAGGCATAAAAGAATCTGCTGCCTGTGATTGTGGAGCAGAAAGACAGACCCCTGAGCACATACTGTAGTACTGCCCTTACCTCTCCCAGCAAAGACTGTGGATCTGGCCCAGGGGATCCACATTGCGAGAGAAGCTATGGGGGACCGGTGGCGACCTTAAACGCACATTCCTATTTTTGACCCAGACGGGACTCAATGTTAAGCATGAACGATGTCGAACGCAGAAAAAGAAGAACCAGTGTGCCACTATGTTGATCCGTTGCATAAACCGGACCATGTGAGGAAGAGAGCAGGTGCACTGAAACTCGTATAAAAAAAATTGTGGTTGTGTGTGTGTGTGGGGGGGGGGGGGGGAATTGTCAACCCCCTAGCCCGACCCCACCTTACAAACTTTCGAGGCCCAAAAAAAAAAAGACGTGGATTTAGGTGGGGGGGGGGGGGGGTCCCCTAAATTAGGCTTGATTGGTTTCGACAGTGGTATCTATAGCCGATCATTTACTAACGAACGGCAAAATACTGAACGTAAATTTTTCTAAGAATTCCAGATTAGCCAAAAATGCTGGGGTTGGTTGTGCAACGTCTTGTAAAGGACATGCAATAATCTTAACTAAGAGTTGACATATTAATGAGACTAAGCACTGAAAGGGTTGCCCGTTGTGCTGTGACGTAAATTCCGTTAACAAGTCTTTTCAGCAGACACACACAAACGCTGGAGCAGTCACTCATTTGAAGCAGTCGTTAGTAATTTTCTCAGATCGTTATTTTACAGGTATGGGTACTAGAACCCGAACTCTTTCAAGTTAAATGATTGTTTGATATAACTACTAATTTTGTTTGGAAAATGTGTCGAAGATTTAAAATAAGAACATGAACGTGGCAGACTGGACGTGGCGACGACAGTCCACTAGTTGATGCTTGAGTTACCGGATAACCAGTTTCCGATAGGTCGTCTCTCGCAATAATTGATTATATGTTTTTTAGTTGTTTCTGTCCAGGATTGCATTCTGAAAGATTCGATAGCATCAAGTGGCTCTTTGATTCACTGTTCGGATTAGAATCTATAGGAGCGAATCTCAGAAGCTCCATTCTCTTCCCTTATTTAACTTTAACATGTTCCATATTCATTCTATCTTGGTATCTCATTCTCCAGTTTATTAGTTAGTGACTCTTTGAAAAAAAAAAGTTCGACACTCATTCGAACGGCGACCCTCCTTCGAACGGCGACCCTCCTTCGAACGGCGACACTAGAGGATGCAGTCAACTATTTGTTGACAACGACGACCATAAGGAGACAATCCATCGTTTGTGTACGTTTACATAATGATGTTCTGTAATATTATTTATATAAATGCTTCAGCTTAGGGTTAGCCCTAACTCTAACCCTGACTACCCTAATCTCAAATACTTTTAATTAATGTTAAAGCTATCCTCCGAAAAACGATCATTAATTATCGAGGCGAAAAATATACCCTAACAGGGCCTCAGTCACGTGTCAATTACGCACTTCCGTCGTCTTAAAATGCGCGCTTCCAGCGACTTCCGCCAGCACCGAATTGCAAACTTTCGGCAACTTCCGCCACCGCCGAGAGTGTCCCCCACGCCGCTTACGCGGCATGGATTTTACAGCTAAACTAGATGGCTAGGACTCAAGAGCAGCAGCTACCGCATCTCCTGCAGCTTCCTTTTATTTGCTCGTGAGTCCTAGCCATCTAGTGACGGAAGTTCGCAATTCGGCGATTTAGTTATAGTCCCTGGAAGTGCGCAATTGACACGTGACTGAGGCCCTGTTAGGGTATATTTTCTGCCTCAATAATTTACGACCGTTTTTCGGAGGATAGCCAATAAGAATATGGCTATCCTCCGAATAACAGTCCCAAATTATTGAGGCTGAAAATATACCCTAACAGGGCCTCAGTCACATGTAAATTGCGGACTTCCAGCGACTACCACCACCGCTGATAGTATCTTTTACGTCGCTATGTGCGGCATGGAGCGGGGCTAAACTAAATGGCTGGTACTTACAAGCAAATAAAATGAAGGAAGCTGCAGAGGATGCCGTAGCTGCTGCTCGTGAGTCCCAGCCATCTAATTTAGCTCCACGCCGCGCGTAGCGGCCTGGGAGATACTCTCGGCGGTGGCGGTAGTCACCGGAAGTCTGCGATTTAAGTCGCCGGAAGTCCACAATTTACATGTGACTAAGGCCTTGTTAGGGTATATTTTCGGCCTCGATAATTTGGAATCGTTATTCAGAGGATAGCCAAGCATATTATTATTATGTGAACTTACACATTCGAACCTGGTTCTCCTGCTTGAGAACCCATGGTTCTAACTGTCTGGAAAACCGCTCCCTACTAAGTGTTGAAGTATAAAAAGTATATAGGGATCTGCAGTAATTCAGAGCATGCTGTCATAGTATAATGTGCTGTCTTCCAGTGTTGGTACAGTGTACGTTTTATTGTGTATATTTTTGTACACTGGGTGGAGTAGGTCAGAATTTGTAGCTTGACTCTGCCTCACACATTTTAGTTCCTCTCATAGTAGTAGTCATTTCAACAATATCCGGTTCAACCCATTCAAGTTAAATTTAGGATACATTGAGTTTTTTTTTCTATTTCAGTACAGTCGAGTCTGGATAAGTAGAAGTCACAGGGACTTTAGAAAATACTTCCACTTATCAGGTTTACTACTTATCCAGACAGCACACACAATAGAGAAAATTGCCGGGACTAAGCTGGTCATGTTGACTTAGCCTAAAATTGACTTATCCGAGTTCGACTCAAGTGGACTCGACTGTAATGGATGTTTATGCCTGTCAGTTTTGTTTGTTAACTCAGCATTGCAAAGCTTATGTATTAATTGTATAAGATTGTAGGATTGTCTCAGTGTTAATTGTAAGGTTTTTAAAAACAAAAATAAGAAAACATTTGACACAGCCCTGATCCAGGGAATCCAAAATGTTGAGATTATGCATCCTTCCCATGGCAACTTATGGATGTGGGTCATGGACTGTCAGCCAGCCTTTGAAAAAGAAAGATCAGAGTTTTGGAATTGAAATGCTACAGAACAAGTCTTAGAATACTGGACAAAGAAGAAGAAGAAATGTTGACATCCTGCATGACCTGAACCTCAAGGAGAACTGGCTCATAAACAGCATCTTGTCCTGAAAGCTGTGGTATTTTGGACAAATCTAGCGCCATGATGGTTTCAATAGAATGGTAATGGAGGGGGCCGTTTCCGGAAACCGAGGTGGAAATTGACCTCTGTGAAGATGGATGCAGGACATTGAAGATGTCTTGGCTGTGAAAGGCACAGTCCTGGAGAATTGTCTAGAGAAAGAGACGTTTAGGTGTGCCGTTCTTTACAAGACAGGCTGATTGATCCAGTGAAAGTGGGATCGAATGCCATCTTCTCATTGAGATCTCTGGGTGCATGACAAGTATAAACACTGTTGACATCAGACCTGATTGTTGTGTGTGTGGTTTACTTCCAGAGACATGGATCAGGTCTTGCAGTTTGTTGAACCGGCTAAAACCTTTGCCAAGGACTCCATCAGGCTTGTCAAGAAGTGCACAAAGCCAGATAGAAAAGGTATGTTCATCTCAGTAAATGGTTCTGCTGCTTTTGTCAAGTTACTGCCATATTTATATATTTTTTTAAATTTACAGATTTATGTTATACTTTTTTATTTTAACAGCAGAACTGAGGTCTTTAGTCTGATGAATCCCAGTATTTGTTGGCAAGGTTACCTGTCCCAAGAAGTCTCACAGAAAACATTCTACTCTCAGTGCGGTATTCTCTACATCTGTTCCTCTGGAGAGGTGCACCTCAGCAGGCCTGCCTGGAACAGACAGGCATGGGCATTCTACAAAAATCGAAGGAAGATTCCATTTAATGCAGAACTACTCATGATATAGCTGTGGTTAATGCCCTGTGGGATCATTTGGTCAGCGCAGTAGTACAACAGAATCCATACATTAAAAGACTAATTCTGTGAGAGGTGTAAAGAGGTTCCGGGCGATATTTAGCTTTAAAGGAGAACAGGTGGACTTTTAATCAGGTTGCAACTGGTACTAGTAGCCTGTCGGCTCTTCCCTGGCTACTGAAGAAGGGGACGGAGCACGTGCAGGAATGTCTTGAGTACATTGATATCAAGTTTTTGATTGATTCATTCATCATGTTACACTTCTGGACAGCCAAAGAATCCTCATATCCTGCTCAAATCTGTTCTGTTTCCATGAATGTGGCCCCCAGTTTATCACCAACTGTGCCTGTACTGAGGGTGGAGTCTAAAGGCTCTAAACTGATCAGAGAGAGAGAGAGAGAATGAGTGTGTGTGCGTCTGTCTGTCTCCCTCTATATATATATGAATCCACCTGTGACCTGGGAAATAAAGATGACCACACAACAATGAGACTGCCATGTCCTAACCGGGAAGGCTAACCCGGTCTACAAATGCCCGCAGAAGTCGGATGTGTTGGCCGAAAGGTGCAAATATCGCAGCCATGCTGTAAACGGACACAACGCAATTACATCTTCGGATGAACGCAGAAGAAGAAGAATATATATGAATAGATATAGAAAAATATTTATGGTACTAGTTCTTCCAAGGAAAAAAGATCTTGGCTAGTTCCATGCAGAGTACTAACCCTGGATACATTTACAGACCACTGTAACCAAGCAGATAAATTACTGAGAATTATAAGTTTACTATTTTCCCCTGTGGTATTTACAGTTGTCATGTGCTGATTTCCTTCCCAGAGTTCCAGAAGATTGCCATGGCTACAGCCATTGGGTTTGCTATCATGGGCTTCATTGGCTTCTTCGTCAAGCTGATCCATATCCCCATCAACAACATCATTGTGTAAGTGTCGATGTTGTCAGTAAAGGTTAACGATGCATTCAACAATTTCATAATCCTGTAGTGCTGGCATATGATTTTCTCGATGGATGGTTCTTTTAAAAAACTGTTCTCATGGTTTTTTAACAGTAGTACAAGTCAGATCATGGAACATTCCTAAAGAAACCAGTGGGGTAGCACTGTAGCCATCCTTTATTGTGGAGGTGGCACAGCATTGTTTTATACTCCACAGCTGAGTACGTTTGAAATGAGGTACAGTTGTACCTAGTTTCACAACTGGGTTAAGTTGTGACAGTCAGCATCACATTGGTCATATGTGCTCAGTTCTCAGGTGGCACATTCTTCTTCTTCTGCCTTTTTATCCCCCAATGGAGCATAGGCCCTCAACCAACTCACGGCAAGTCGTTCTATCCTTCGCCATTACATGGAGCTCTCTCCATGTCCTCCCAATCTTTCTAACCTCATTCTCCAGCTCTCTTCTCCGTGTGTTTTTTGGCCTTCCTTTATTCCTATGCCCCTGTGGGTTCCAATGCAAAGACATTCTAGTTATGCTGTTCTCCTGTTTTCTCAGTGAGGTGGCACATTACTGTCTATAAAAAGCAGCTTTTTGTTTGTAGAGAGTACAGCAGATTCTGTTGAGTTGGTTTTGATGTCAACAAAGTGGTGAAAAGGGGGGGGGGGGGGGGGGGGCTCCCAAAATAGTTAGCTAACCGGGAAAGCAAACCCAGATGGTGAATGCCTGCAGAAGTCGGATATGTCGGTCAAAAGGCACAAATATCACTTATATGTAAAGGGGCATGAAAGCAGAAGAAGAAACAAGTCATGCAGCATGACTACCGCAGTTCCATTCCCAGTAAAAGTTAAGAATTTTCCTACCTCAATGTGAAGTGGGTACACACAGTGAGACCTCTATTATTATATACTACTCAGTACTTAATGGATATGTCATCATTTGGGATGGGGGGGGGGGGGGGGGGGGGGGGGGGGTGGGGGGGGAAGAGTGTCAGCACTCACTCAAAATTGTCTTTATACCGCATTCAGCCAGGAAAAAACCTGCTGTGACAAAAGTGAAATTGGAGGGGAACTTTGCTCCTTGACTAACCACTTGGACTGGCTAGTTTTTTAAGTTGCAAGTTAGTCCGACGCCAACCTTCCTCCTGCGACATGTACCATACATCACAGTTGCAAGGGTGATTACAAAAGAAAATAATAAATCGTTCCGAAGACTTGAGGAGGTTGTAGTTCACCCAAGTATATCGCATGTCAGACAAGCTTTGAAAGATATCCTGCTAACAGCAGTTTTGTTTATTTCAGTGGTTCTTAAATTCCAGCCAAATGGAAACATGTCTTGCGATCAGGCTGAGCTCTCATGACCGCAGGCAGGCCTCACCATAATGTTAAGATTATTCTTTTCCTTGTAATAAAAGTGCTTTTTAAAAAGGTGTAAACATGTTTTGTTCAGTAGTGTGAAAGAGAAAGAAACAGTACATACAAGTTAAGATTGTGTGAAAGAGAAAGAAACAGTACATACAAGTTAAGATTTCCCCGTGTGGGTTCCGGGGTCCCATTGTGGGAAAAACAAGAATAGACACTCTGCCTACCCAAAAGCATGTCGTAAGAGTCAACTAATTGGGGAGCTTCCTTTGAAGTCGGAGTGCATCTGCCTGAGAGGCAAGGATCCAACAGTCTGGTTCAAGTGAATCAGATCTTTAAAACTGATGCACACGCAACACTCAGGTTCTGGAGCAGGACTGCAGTTCAGAGTTGGACGAACAACCAGAACTTTCCACCAGAGTGTACAGCTGGTGAACGCGAAGAAGAAGAGGTTAAGATTGTGTGAAAGAGAAACTGTACACACAAGTTGAGAGATCTGGGAAAGGGTTGTCACTGACAAATGTGATCAGGGGACATCGTACACTTGCCGAGTATCTAGGGGCAATGTTTATAAATGTCAGTCATCACAGGTATCCCTCAGACAAGGAACCATAGCTGCCCCTACAATACAGGAAGGCCAACCCAACCCACATCTTATAGTGCTATCAGTCTATTATGTACGAACACATTATGATGAGAATGAAGTGGTGATCACACTGTCAGATAACTTCCTGCCAAATACGCTCACATCATCAGTCTCTAAAATGTGGACAAAACACCATGGCGAGCTATGTTTAGGTGGCTTCGAGGGGTGACCCACGCAGATACACCTAAGTGATTGGAAAGGATTATCATCACAGCACTCCGGACAGATCCACAGGTGCTTGGATCTCCTCCTCATAAGCTCCACTGATGACACCTGTTCTGTATTATGTTAATTTCCATCAGTCTAGACAGGGATATGGAGTCGTGTCCTTTGGCGTGCTTTTGCTACGGCAAGTGCAGCGCATGGCATTGATTAACATCACTTCTGTCCAGCCATAGCAACTGCAGTGGCAGCAAGATAGTCTGCACACTTATTTCCTTGCACTCCTGCATGACCTGGCACAAAGATGGTTAGGACAGATATTCATGAAGTGCTTAGTATTTCAATCCATTTTTGCCTGATAAATCCAGCTTGGATTTTTTAAAACATATTTTAATTGAAACCTAAGTGATGTGCAGTGACAATCCAATGACAGCTCTCCCTCTGAGACCCCGCCGCCTGAAGATGCAATTTAGATACACCACTTGGTGAAATTAACCGTGGTCAGTGGAGTCCTGTAGTTAATACAGACTGCCAGAGAGGCATGAGTGAATGTTCCAGCATCAACTTCTGTAGCACCTGAAGACTAGCATGCCACAGTCACAACTTTGCCAATCTCAACACACAGGGTCTGACAAGTCTATTCTAGAAAAACACATTCATTGGATTGGTTAAGAGCTCCAGAAGAATAAGACTGCCACACACAAGGCCATAGGACTTGAACAATTTGTACACACATCTAAACACTTACACTTTAACCGAAAGTGACTCAGAACTACCATACTCTCGTTCTAAAAGTGTTTAGTCACCCGTGAACATCCGGCTGCCTCTTTTTCATAACTCAAGTGGCTCAGATATTTACATTCACAACCCACCAAACACAACATGAATGCCAGTGTGTACCCACACATCAAGCCCTGGAAACAACACAACAGGGAATGTTTAAAAAAAAACCATTTTATTTTAAACAGTTCATTAAAAAAAACTTTTTTTGGGGGTAAAAAACAAAGAGAGAAAAATTCAACTGCAGCACACAAGATGTCAAATCAGACTTACAATACTGAAATGTGCAAATGTCATTTTCACAAACATTGAACCACACAACATACTAGTTTTGTTTGCCAATCTATCATTCAAGCAGACTGGTCACCATGCCATAGGAGTCCACATGATTATAAAAAAAAGCAAGCTGAAATTGGATAAAGCTGCCCAGCGAACACATCTGGTGCCGCAGCACAAGCTGGTGTGATTCAGGAACTGACCCATGTGCAGGCCACTAAACACATTGTTCATTCACCCTGGTTTACATAAAGGCTGTTTTCAACCACCTGCGTGTCATCTTCCTATACACTATCAGTTTCTGTTCTGTCAATTAGGCAAGTACTCAACTTGTTTCACCTCACACACAAAACTTCCTGGAAGTGAATTCTGGCGTTACAAAGCAGGGCCCTTCATGTCTCTGACTGCTGGGCTACTGGTACAAGCTCCAATAACTGCTGCAAATTTCTGGCTCAGCAACAGCTCGCAATTTATAAAAATATGGAAAGATATAAACCAAATGTGGCTACAGAGCCTTCATCAGCACAGATCAAACACCACAGGAGTACACAAAACAAGACTGGGCAGTTTCCAAAAATTCCAAACACACAGTGAGCATTCGTCCATCTGTGCTTGATAAACTGACAAGTAAATATCTTTGGAAATTGAAGAAAAAAAACTACCCTTGGAATTAATTTTCCATTATCATGCATACGAAAAATACGGGACGTTCGCTCACATTCAGAAACACACAATTTAATAACTTGGCAGGAAAGCTTAAGACACTTTAAAAAAAAAATTCCTTTCCTCCTTTCCTGTAAATCAATAAATTACATGGCGCGGTCGGTTGGTGCTCTAATGTCATCTATTTTGAGAATCATGCGGACAAGTTGTGATGCCAGCAAGATCTGTTGTTTCTTGGCAGTCAGAGTCTCAATCACCTTCTGAACTTTCATGTCTGCAAAACAAGAGGAAATACAATCAATTAACCAACCACTTGTCAGAGAAAGTACACAATAATAATAATTAGGCAGTCAATTTTATTTAGAACCATCTTTAGTAAATGTGAATAATGCTGACATGTGACACATACAATAGATTGCATCATTTATTGCCAGGCCTATTGTGTAGTATCTTGCTAGGTGTGTTACTACAATATACAACAAAGCACACACACACACAAAATTCAGTTAAAAACAGAAGGTCTCTCTCAATACATAGTTGGTCTAATCAACTGACGTTCACAATAGTCACGTGACCTAACAGTTTAACTATGAGGACAGAACCAAACTCTTCTACTGGACAACACCTGTTTGATTCCAGACGTGTGTTTGACAAGGACAGTTCATGTTTTGTTTTTTTAAGAGAGAAAGAAAATGACGAGATTAGCCAAAAACTAAACAATAAAATGAACACACAACCCCCCTCGACCCACGTAAACACGAAATTCACATTCAATATTATTACAAAAAATGAGACAACCTGGGAGCCTAGGTCAATTTTCCAAATCTGCCAGGTGGGTTCCACCCTAAAACTTTTGTGTGAGGGTGGACTAACAACCAGAACTTTTTGTTTACAGCAAAATGGTCGGTTAACTTTCTGTAAATTCCAAAGGAAACGCTGCTATCAAGAGAACAAGACAGTATCTTCCATGAGACAACCTTTCCCTAAATTAGACTTCACCACTCATGGATGACAGAAATGACTAACCTTCACTAAGCACCTTTAAACTCAATTAGAAACCTACCATTGGTTCCCTTGTACAGACAATCAATGCCTAGGAAGGGGTTGTTTTCCTTCACTTGTCTGGACTTGACTTCAGCCAGCGTGTGAATGGGGGACAGCCCACTGTTCTCTGCCAGGGCCAATGGTATACTCTCCAAAGCCTCAGCAAACGAGCGAACAGCATACTGTTCAAGTGTGGAAATCTGTTCAAAGCAAAGGCAGAACAGCATTTAACAACAATCAAAAGGTCTTCAAACACTCAAGTATTTACACCTACTTCCACCAACCACATAAACAATCATGTATTTACAGCTACTTCCACTAACCACATAAACAATCACCTGAAAATATACATGCTTTTTATGTAACCCTTTACACATACACAAAACAAGTCATGTTCTCACAACACTGATATCTCACCTTATCAGCTGCTTCTTGTACAGCCAGTGAGGCAGCAATCTCTGGGGCTCCACCTCCATAGACAATTCTGTTGTCCCTGATCAGGTTGCGGATGACACAGAGAGCATCATGCAGACTACGCTTGGCCTCGTCAACAATCTGACAAATACCCAAAAAAAGCTGTACGTACACATCCAATTATCTCCACTCCTGGAGACAAACCAGCTCTTTACATAAACTGTTGACATAGATCAGCCAGCTCTTTACATAAGCTGTTGACATAGATCAGCCAGCACTTTACATAAGCTGTTGACATAGATCCGCCAGCACTTTACATAAGCTGTTGACATAGATCAGCCAGCACTTTACATAAGCTGTTGACATAGATCAGCCAGCACTTTACATAAGCTGTTGACATAGATCAGCCAGCTCTTTACATAAGCTGTTGACATAGATCAGCCAGCACTTTACATAAGCTGTTGACATAGATCAGCCAGCTCTTTACATAAGCTGTTGACATAGATCCGCCAGCACTTTACATAAGCTGTTGACATAGATCAGTCTGGTTACGTGTGCAGAAGGAAGTGTGGACAGCTCCAGAACGAAACGAACCACAAAGTAAGACATCCCATCTGCTGAGTTATACTGTAAGCATGGTGTCTGATCTGACAGGCCAATAGATAAACCTTCAGGAATTCCTCATGCCTGGGACACTTTTTACACATCAGGTACAAAGGAGACACAAATCACATCAGATAACTATCATAACATACAAATTTTGTCAGCATCAGTAATTCCACGCGTAGGAGTTTACATCCACTCCCCCCGAACAAATTTCAACAAGCCTTTTGCAGACTTGTATAAGACTGCAGCTAAAGTTATCTCTCGGATGAGGTAGCCAGTACATATGCATAGTAAGTTGGGTGGTTTAACCACTCTGACTTACTGCATTTATGGTATGATAAAATCAACATTGGTACTAGACTGCCTTGCATTGGGTTGAGACAGCAGTATGGAGAGCTAAAAGCTTAGAAAGCAAAGGCAAACTACAGTAAACTACTCTCATTAATGAAATCACAAACAGCCAAAAAGTGCTGAGGCTGGTTCTGCAACATCCTGTAAATGATACACAACTATCTTTGAAGAAAAGAGAAAAAACTTCATGGCAGAGACTGCCTCTGGGACACAAGATTCTCAGTCACAGTAGAGGGGATTAGTCCAAAATGGAAGCAGCAGTGTTCATGAAAGGACCTGCTACCTGCTGATCCTATCTATACTGACCTCATTATTTCAGCCAGGGTAGACCTTTATGCAAAGTGTAAAGTTTTTGTATACACTTATAAACATTAAAAAAAAGAAAGAAACTGCTATTTGTTTTAAGATGCTGGCCAATTAACATCACATGGTTAACACACAAACCATGTACTACATTTTAACAATCCAGAAATCTAGATATGTGCAGAAGGAAGTGCGATGAGTTCCAGAGAGAAAAAAACACCACAAAGTAAGACATCCCATCGACTTAATACTGTAGCATAGTGTCTGATCTGACAGGCCAACAGACAGACCTTCAGGAATTCCTCATGCCATACAGATTACAAACAAGACCACAATATTCTAACTAAAGCCAAACTATATATCATTTGCATACATTTCGCCCAGATACAGGAACACTGATAACACGTTGATAATCTCAATGACTTACAATGGTAGAAAATTCATGTGTCTACAGTGATCCTAAAGGAGAATGGAAGTACAAAAAAGTGTACACAAAAAGACACAGCATCAAAAGCCAATATCACCTCAAAAAGAGGACAAGAAAATGAGGAAGAATGACTTACAAGTTGTGTGGTAGAGAATTACCACGAAGATGGAATAAAAGAGAATTTAGTTGTGAGGTAACAGATGAGTCAGATAAAGCATTATAACTGAACCTGAAGGGACACAACAGTTGTAATTACCATTTTGTTGCCTCCACGAATGAAGATGGTGACAGCTCTGGAGTTGTGGCACTCCTCAATCACCAACATTCGCTCCTTGGTGGTTCCAAAAGACAGCTCCCGTACAATCCCAGCTTTGCCCAACTTTTCAGGGGTCAGTTCCTCAAACCGTGGGACTATTCTACCCCCAGTTGCAATCGCTATTAGCTGTAAGCAAAACAGCACCAACAGATATATCACAATTATTGCTTCATGGCAGTTCAATTTTACACATTATGTTGTGCAGATATAATTAACACAACATAAGCTATGAATGGTAAGAAAAAAAAACAATAAAGGTTTATTATCACAAATGTTTTAGAGAGAAAACAGGTAGCTTTGTAATGTGTACAAACGGATGACTGGTGAAACTTTACAAACAAAAGCTCCACACGCAGTTGTACCACATCTGTTTGTAATATACTCTAGCATGGTATCTGATCTGAGAGGCCATAAGAGAACCTTCAGAAATTCCTCATGCAGTCTTCAGTTCAACTAATCAAACCAAGTGGTCACAGAAGAGGACAATAATTTACAAATGTACATTTTTATTATTATTCAAAGGCATCTTGGTAGAATACAGCACCACTAGCTACTAACAGACGCTGTAACTAAGTAGAGAGGATACTAGAGCAAAAAGACTGAACATTTAAACAAAATGACAAAAGCCAGTGCAAGTGCAACCCACTGAATGAATGAATCAATCAGGAACTGACGTCACTACACTTGGGATCATAAACATACATTGCCAATTACAGAAGAATGACATAAGGGGAGTGCAGATGCAACAAAGTGTACAGATGAATAATAATGCAGGCATGTAACAAATGCAAAAATGCAGGGATGTGTACAGACATGTGACCGGTAAATCCTCCAGGAAGAAAAACAAACCAACTGAAAGCATCACATCTGCTGGATATATTCTTTAGCATGGTATCTGATCTGTCAGGCTATGGTACCTTCAGAAATTCCTCATGCAAGATTAGACAGACCAACACAAGATACTTTTGATGATTTTATAGGATAGGTACAAATGATGGCTCTAGATTGTCAGAATGTGGTCAATCTACCCAGGTACGGCAAGACACTCCTAAGATGGACCCCCCTCTGATGCACTGGGTTCAAGGCAAGCCCTGTTTTATACACTGATCTGGCACTGGGTAGGAGATGTGGTCAAAATAATGCTGTCTGTCGTTACTTTCCAGAACTCGATTAGAAACCAATTTTGGGTTGAGTCAAAGTCTTTGAGGGGACTTCAGGACATAACCACTGGACAGCTGACAGGAAGGCAAGATTCTACACTACCCACCTCTACGATAAATGAGTGGACAGCTGTAAGGACTTTTACAATGATGTCTATATAGACAGTGGAATCAGCTGAATGCTATATTCTTAATTATGTGTTGACAAGTGAGTCAACAACATCACTAAAAAAAGTTCCCCCTCTCTAATCATAAAAGCTGGACATTGCAGCTAGCTTTCTACGGGATAGTCTTCCTATACTTTGCTCCCCTGATGGGCAGGCCCTGGTAACCCATGCTGATATACAAGAATCATCAATATATAATTATCACACACATTCAAAATATAAACATAATCAAATTAACCACACACAGGTTTATATGCTGCTAAATAAATCAGAGAGAAAACAGGCAGCCATATTATTATAATGTGTATAGACAGATGATCAGTAAGGTTCCAAAACAAAGAATCTTGAAGCAATGGATCACATCTGCTAGATATATACTTTAGCATGGTATCTGATCTGGCAGGCCATGGGACCTTCAGAAATTCCTCATGCAAGACTGAATGGTCTCACAAGAGATACTACTGATAATCTGATGGGATACTCAACACTGATGGCTGTAGATTATCTGAATGTGGTCAATCTGCTCAGATAACTAGTTAATCTACACGGAAAAGACATTTCTAGCTGGAGTAATTAACACCCCCCCCCCTCATTTTTCCCCGCAGCTTGAGATGTACTAGGTATGTGCCAGTCCCATGACACTGCTCCTGATGGTGATGTCTCAAAATAAAATTATGTTGTTTGCTGCTGTTTTCCATAACATACCCAGCCACTCATTTTAGGGCTGAGTTGTTATAACTAGACAGACTTTTATATATACAAATACATAGATATATACATTCATACACACATTTATACATACATACATATATATATATATATATGGCAGCAAGCCACATGCTATACTACTATATGGCTTCCCACTTAAAATATGATGGACAGCATTCAGCAACGTGTACAGAAGGATTTAACGACATAAAAATAATGCCCCATAGCATTCAGTGACATGTGGAACAATGATGGGTGTCTGTTAGCAATGTGTACAGAATGATGGGTGTCTTTCAGCAATGTGTACAGAATGATGGGTGTCTTTCAGCAATGTGTACAGAATGATGGGTGTCTTTCAGCAATGTGTATAGAATGGTGAATGAGCTGTGTCACTCAATGATTGATAAGAACATTTGCAAATGAATGAATAGTATATTTTTATGAGGTGTTAACAAGTGATTGGTTGGCAACTAATGTCTACATATGGATGGTACAATTTCACAAAATATGTACACTTAAACATATAAAGTTGACATAAGAACGAACATATATGGTAATCTGTACAGACGTGTATAAGGCAAGCTTTAAACAAAAACAAACCACAATGACACGTCTGCTGTATGGTATAGCATGTTATCTGATCTGACAAGTCAAAACAAAACTGCCAGAAATTCCTCATGCTTTTAACACAACACACACAATTAAACTAACCTCAATCTCGGGACCACCGACCCATCTGACTGCAGGCAGCTCCTTCTGCAGCAGGAGATGATTGGCTTCGTCGTCAAATCCCCACTGGCAGATCACCAGATTGGCACCTGTGCTCTTGACCTGTGATTTTAATTGCACCAGGTTAACAGACCAGCCATAAAACAAATTCTATTTGCTTGTTTTAACTATGATTGGAAAGCAAATGAAACTGGTATACTTTTTATGGTGAAAAACTTACAAGTTACACTAAAATAAATTAATAGTATAAATGAAGTAGCAATAAACAGATTAAAAAAAAAAAAAAAAGGGGGGGGGGGGTGTTTAACAACCCATAATAAAATTACAACAAGAACTTACAGGTCACAAAACATGAATCTGGAGGGTTATAAGCATACTTAAATGATATGTTAGGACATGTTTTTGAAAAGTTTCGGCCATCAAATGATAATCAATCCCATGATGGCGGAAGCAACAGAGCGCAGCATGAAAATGTAAAGGTAGCTAGGGAATAACTGGATCACAAAGGAGTAACTAACAGCCTCAGACCTCACAACAAACGTTCCCTGGCGCTGTTACTTATCTTTTACACTACGGCTCCCAGAACCACAAAGCAATTACTGATAAAATCTGAAGACACATTTACAGCATAAATTTACAAGACATCAAGAATGATTCTGCTGAACTCTTATAATTTAGACAAAAACCTTACAGACAAATCCCTACAAAACCTTGCAGCCAGAAACAAGTATAAGGTTGGAAAAAAGAGTGTGTGCAACAATCCAAGAGATGTTTTACCAAGTCAACCATGGATTCGAACTTCTCCCTCTCGTAGTCTCTCAACTTGTGGTAGTCCTCTACACTAGTCACATCCAACTTGTGTTTGGTTTTAGGCTTGGGTGGCTCAAATGGACAAGTCAGGATGGCAATCCGAGCATCCTTCACGAACTGAAACGTAAAGCAGTGTATTAGTGAGCATTGTTATCACTCGTCTGCTGCTGTTGTCACTATTTTGTGCTGTTATCACTAGTTTGCTGCTGTTGTCACTATTTTGTGCTGTTATCACTAGTCTGCTGCTGTTGTTACTATTTTGTGCTGTTATCACTAGTTTGCTGCTGTTGTTACTATTTTGTGCTGTTATCACTAGTCTGCTGCTGTTGTTACTATTTTGTGCTGTTATCACTAGTTTGCTGCTGTTGTTACTATTTTGTGCTGTTATCACTAGTCTGCTGCTGTTGTCACTATTTTGTGCTGTTATCACTAGTCTATTGCCATGTATTTTTATCACAGGTTTAACATTACATTTTATTCCAATATAGGTTTAACAGTACTCTTTTGTTATCAGAAATTTGAATTATGTTTATGTTTATTATTACATTGAAAAAAAAAAAAAAAAAATACATGCTGAAAATTACATTTTAATCTATTATAGACTTTACATTGTAAGACCACTGATAATTTGAGAATTAATATATTCTAGAATTTGCCTTATGAATATTTAATTCTGCATCAACCATTAAAACAATTTTTTTAAATATAAAAACCATTTACACGCTTTTATCTTGAGGTATGAAAAGCTAGTGGAGGCTGCGTTTTCACTACAAGTTAAGATTCTGTCAATAATTTTCACTGAAAACTACAAAATCCAGTTCTCTTTTACAGCCTAAAACAGGACGGACAACATTCAAAACTGAGCAAATTTGTGCCAAGAATAGCAGTTTTGTGGGGAAAAGGTTACACATACAGCAATGTCAAGAAGCTGAACTCTTAAACATATCAATGAATACACAGCTTACTTTAGGCATCTGAGGATGGCTCATATCTTTGTCCACAACCACTCCCCTGACCAGCATGGTGTCCTCCAGTTTGCCTCCCACTTTGCCTTCGACCTTGATCAGCTCAAAGTCCACATCCCTGCGCTCCAGGTCAGCCACAGACATGATGGCATTGACAGCAATCTCGGCCATCTGGCGGTGGCATCTGTTCACACTGCAAACATTCAGGGAAGAGTCAATGAAGAACTTGTCATGTCAGAGGTGATTTTATCCTATACTGCCAAATCTCTCTTCATAGAGCACCACATAAAGCCATGCTGAGACCGACCCTAAGCCAACAAACCTGGCACAAATATGCAAATCTCAGCCAACAGGCCTGCATCCAAAAAAAAAACAAAAAAACTATAGATATAACCAAATGCAGCACGTACCATTATGATCATAAGCACGACCCCAGATGCATACATAACACACCACATGCCTGCCCATCCCAAAACAAGGAAAACAAAGGAATGAACCTCACCCTCAAAGGCCCTTATAACCACTAAGTTTTTCTGTATTATGCATGTAAAAATCAGGCAGCAGTAATGGCATAGATAATAAAACATGTTATAGGACACACACAAGTATACAAACATGAACTCTACACACATACCAGCATACAAACATGCACTATTATTCATACATTGAAAACTAAAAGCACAACAGCTGCAATATCCACATATGAGAGAGCAAGACACCAAGTCATTAAGTAAACTGATTGTGATGTACATTACACATATATATAACATATATTATGGCTATCTCCTGATTCCAGCGTAACAAAAGTGAAGAACCCTTTTCACCCCTTTAGGCGCATCGGTCATATGGGAAGAGCACCCATATTTTTACAGACCAATCGGGTAATGTGGTCAGAATTATCCCTTTACTTCCCAGGACATACCCATTTTAGGCTGGGTCAACCTGCAACGCTCTATACCATCATAAAAATGCACGCAGCCAGCAGTGGGTTTCGATCAGGGTACGCGTAACTAGAACAAAGCAGTAACTAAATGTGTATGGATGATTTCAAGAGTCAGTGGGGGTTTGTGAATTCCACAGACAGAGGTTGACATCCACTGATGTACTGTGTAGCATTGTG
Organism: Candidula unifasciata; assembly: GCA_905116865.2. NCBI lineage: Eukaryota > Metazoa > Mollusca > Gastropoda > Stylommatophora > Geomitridae > Candidula > Candidula unifasciata. Next base: position 77,275 of record CAJHNH020004434.1, read on the forward strand.
TTATAGCTGGAGGTCATAAAAGGATGACTCCAGATATGCTCACATGCATCATAGAGCTACTTTCCTGATAGTAAGAGATGCCAAAAATAGAATTTTAAAATGCTTGCTGTACGCGTACTGATGTGTGTAACAGAAAAAGCAATAGAAATTGTATAGAAACTATAGTCAGAGTGGTAGACTACATATCTACAACCATACGGTGTCAGTGGTTCTATCAAGAATTTCAGTTAATTTGGCCCCAAAACACAAAAATACATGAAATACTAGATTTAATTCCTTGGCTCTGCATTTATGGTAGCTGCCTTGGATGGTGGGGAATGCCCATGATCTGCCCCCGCCTTTCCTTGACGACCAACCTATCTACACATGGATGCCCCAGATAGGGTGTCCAGGGACAACATCTGTAGATAAAGGGACAAAGAGAACACACAAATAAGGCCAAAACATGAACCTGTCCCATGAAACTTTCTAGGAAATTAGTCCGGTCAACAAATGCTCGAAAAGGCTGGGTGTGTCATCGGCAGGGAGCAAATATCGCAGCTTTGCTGTAAACAAGCACAGCACATTTACGTCATTCAGACAGGTGAAAAGAAGAAGTAAGTTTTCAAATTAAAGTATATGAAAAGTTTTTGAATTCTAGCGCAAGAATAATTTAATCTCATTGAGCTGAAAAACCTAGCTTCGGGAAAGGTGTTCGAGTAACAATTAAAATCTACTGCATTAAACTAAAGAATTGAATAGGAAAAATTAAGGAATGTGTACCATTTAAAGAGCAACTAATGAACGTATGGTGTGCTCTCTGCCCCATAACCACAGGAGTAAAAATGTTAACCTCTGGAATTGAAACCCTGAATTACCAGGGTGACTGGCCAGTGTACAAATCACTACACTACTGTAGTTACTGATACTCTCAGAAACATTACTTTCACATTCCAGAAACTTACATTTTAGAGCCAAGTGTGGTCATGGCCAGCTGAATTAGAGGTTCACGTTCAGTCAGATCAACCTGGAAAGGTTCGCTGATTTGGTCCAGTTTTTCTACAGCAATCTTGGCGGCCATTTCATAACCATCAGAGATGCGGATAGGGTGAATGCCACGGTCAAGCAGCTTCTCCGCCTGTTCCAGGAGAGCGCCAGCCAGAACTGCAGAGACAAAATGAAGTGACTAAATTAAAATATTTACCATTACAGATCTTCAGCATCTCCTTGCCAAGACATTTTGGTTTAAATCCTGACATTCCCCACATACAGTGTACTTTCTCTACATTGTACTCCTGGCTAGCAAGTTTTTATTGGATATTTTATGTGTACACAACAAGAAGAAACTACTATGTCAGATGCATGTGAGTCAATAGCAAATCTGATTACAAAGATGTTGAGCTATCTACTCTTAACATGTTTATTTGGGCTTATTCACTTGGAATTAGAGTCAGTCTATAATACACTTGTCGTGTATGACCCCTACAGTTTCCCAGGTGACCCTTGAAATAAAACAACTGCTGGCGATCGTTTTAGATACTGTTCACTGAAACCTGAAATGGCTAAGAGATTATTTTTTCTGCATTTGCCCTTAAAAGGGTGGTTGGTAGGTTGTGTTGCGGCTACCAGCTAGACTGTGATATCTGTGCCTTCTGCTTCAACATATCCAATTCCAAACAAACTTATTTAGAGATTTAATAACAGGCCTGTTGTGAGGCAATTAATCTTTTCCGTGCTCCCTAGGATGTGTCATCAGAACCGACTTGGGAAACTAGCTGCTGAGAAACAGATAGTGCAAAGTTATAATCCATTAATTACCAAACAGCTGAGATTGGGATAGTGTAGCACAAGGCTATTCAACAAGCGGCCTGCGGAGGCATAGCACGTGGCCGGCATCACCACCAGTTGTACTGTACTGATGATCTTTCTATACTGGGACTCCAGCCTCTGGTCTGTGACATCCCCCATTATTTAAATTGTGACCCCTTGGGTAAACTGAATTGAAAAGCCCTGGTGTAGCATATCTGCCCTATCCCTGTGTGGGTTCCGAAGCCCCATAAAAAAAAGCATCTAATTTATTAGGGGCATTTCTTTCGAAGTCATAGTGCAGCTATCTGAGAGGTGAGGAACCAACAGCCTGCATAAAACGGATATGTGTACAAAAGTCATGTTCTGTAACAGGGCAAAGTCCAAAACCAGATGAACAATAATAATGTTCCATTGGGATTTTACAGTGGCACTAGCCCATCTGACAAGATCCACATTGTTTTCCCCGAATCTTCTGATTTCACCTGTTTACCGGCTGTAAACTCTGGCGGAAAGCTCTTGGTGTTCGTCCACCTCCTGACTTTAGCCTTCCTGCAGAACCTGAGTGTAGCATGCACATCCATTTCATAGATCTGGCTTATTTGTATGCAGACTTGTGGTCTCCTGATTCTCAGGCAGATGTATTCAACAATTAGTTGACTTCTATCACACGCTTGTTGGAAAGGCAGTGGTTGTTTCCCCCAAAATGGAGCTCCGGAAAACAAACAGGAAGTGTTCCCCTAATAAAATTTCTGTCTTTAAAGAAAACCGGTCTCTGAAAGTCATAGTTGAAAATATTATGAGTTTGTAAACTTACCCACAACACCAGTGGTCCCATCACCAATCTCATCATCCTGTGACTTGGACAACTGGACCATCAGTCGAGCCACCTGGTGCTCAACATCCATGAGGTCCAGGATGGTGGCTCCATCATTGGTAATGGTCACATCACCATCAGGCCCAACCATCATCTTGTCCAGGCCCTTAGGCCCCAAAGATGTTTTAATCACATTGGAAACAGATTTGGCGGCAAGAATATGGGACTGTGAAAGGAACAAAACAATGCATTAAACTTCTGAAACAGTACTAGAAACGGCCAATGTGGCTACCTACATAATTCAATCCCCCCCCCCCCCCTTCAGAATTCCGAGCCCTTGAGGTTCACTGCTGCAGATGTCAACCACCTCCACTTATCTCTCTGGTTGGCCTTCTCTTTTCAGTTGGTAACACCAAGTGTCTGCAGGTCTCTCTGGACATAATCTCTCCATCGTCTTCTTGATCTGCCTCGTGTTCTATGGCCATTCATCTCCCTTGTGTATACAGTTTTTACTTCTGTCATTCTCTCCAAATGCCCCAACCATTTCAGTCTATAAGCTCTCATGATGCCAATGATCAATGGTGATTTTAACAAATAATGTATTTCGTTACTGCCCCCACTCTCTATTCCCCGCTGTTTACATCTTTGATAGGTAAAAAGATGAGTTGTAAAACTCGTTTTCAAAAACCTGTAATAAGTCTGCATCCCTTTTAGTTGTGCTTCAAGTTTCAGAGATGTTGAAGGGCATAGTTTACTTTATTTCCAGATTGTATTACTTTTCACATTTCAATGGCCAGCATGTATTCATTTTCAGTACCAACTCTGCAGTAGACACCCTAATCTTCAAAAACACTTTAATGTAAGAAAAATGCTGTCACAATACATAGTCCTTAAAGTATGGACAAAAGAAGTTATTTTCCTCCAAAGATTAATAAATATGGTTTTGTCGAAAGGACTGAACTGATATTTCTCAGTGGGCGTAAAAGATGGTCATATCGAAAGAAAGATGAATTTAATGGAGAAACCTCCAAGAAGGGTGGTATGGTGGTTTAAGAAAAAAAAAAAGGGGGGGGGGGGGGGGGGGGGGGCACTATCATGGGCAAACCCCGTTCTGGCTTTATTTACAATCTTATTCTACCTATGCATTTTCACCAAATGTTTCATTCATCACAGAGGACCATAACAGAAGCTACTGCAATATTTCAAATATTCAGAGTATATATTGGGGGTAGCCTTGGGTGTAATTCCAGTTAAACATTAAAAAATGTGAACATGGGCTTTCACATACATTTGCAGGCCAGCAATCACATGCCTTAATCTGTTTTACCATAAAGCTTTGATTAAAAAAATGCCCCAAACTTAATCTCTGCTGTTGACTGTTGATAACTGAGATCCCAATGTGGGTCCCAAAGTCTTATTATTGTAGGGAAAAACAAGAACAGACACACAATGTCTTCCCCACAGTCATGCTGCAGGAGATAATTGCCTTTAACCTTCCCCGAAGTTTGAGTACATCTACCTGAAAGGCACGGAACCCAGAGTCTGCAAACTTTAAAAAAGCCAGATCTGTTTAAGAAATGTGCACTTATTTCTCCGGTTTTGAAACAAGACAAGTCCAGAAGTGGATGAGATGATGAACACCCAGGTGAACATGAGATAACTGGGAGAAAAGATTAGGAGGCACAACTGGATTTCAATTTGTCACATCTATTTTTTTTAAAACAATTTATCAATTTAATAATTTTTGAAAAGTCTGAGAAGCTGTCTCAGAATATCTTAAATTTTATCAAAACAAAATATAAACAATTAATTTGGAGACTGAAATGAGCAAACAAAGTAAACAGGAAAGATGAGATAGATAGCTGATAGAGGGAAACAAGTGACACAGTGGTGTCCGTGTTGGAAGTACTGATCAATAATGAATGATACTTTTAACAAGTTTTGCATAATCTTTTTGCTTTTTGTTGTATTAAACCAATAATAATCATCATCCTTTTACTTTCTCAGTGAATGTCTCTACACAATGGTGGTTTGTTGCAAGTCAGTGAACCTTCAGCTGTCATCTCATGTCTGGCCACTAGCAGACCACTCAACTCAATGCGATTTTTACAAGTGCTTCCATCTTTTACTTTTTATGTGTGCTCCTTTTGTTCTTTTACACATTTGTAATTGTTAGTCTTACTATTCTCTAGAACCTGTCATTTTCTCACTGAGATACAATTAGTATTACATATTTAAAAACATTTCATAAATCGACTTGACTTACTACAGGTTCATTGTGTCCTAGTTTTTCTGCGTCACAGCATCTTTCCAGAATGTTCTTATCCAGATACCATGAGATCCTCAATTCAAACAATGAATACTGAACTAGTAGTAACCAAATTCAATTCATCAATATGAATTTTACATAAAGTTGTATAAATTATCTTAAATGTACACCTACGACAATGAATGAAACATACCCCGCAAATCAATTTCAATTAGAATAACTGAATAACAAGGAACACACAAGAAGCATGCATGCATGAATGATGATGACAATTTTACATATTCAAAACGGTCTTAGATTTTCACTTTTTCTTTCATAAAAGAAGTGATTATTTTACTACGCAAAAGATAAACGCCGTTTCACATCATTCATTACAATAATAAATATCCCCGTGGTTGTTTTCCCAGCTATAAAAAAAACTTCATAGGCACACACACACAAAAACGGAACCAAGCCGGTTTCAATTCTACATACCTTGTGAGCCTCTATTCCAGTCAATCGCGACTGTTTCTCTTGATCACGTAAAATAATAAACTGACGACCATATTCATCAAACGCAATTTGCGCTGGAAAATGATTCATGGTCGTAGAAGTGCCCTATCTATCTAGATGTTGTTGGATTTGTTCACTTCACTACAACTGCAGACATCGTCACCTACCGACAATCAAGATATTGCATATGGCGGCTGGCGGAGGTGACGTTAACTCTCGCGTGAAACGCATTATTAGTCAGCGGACGTTGCCATTGGAAACATACAAACAGTTATGGAGAGAAAAAAAAAAGGTTCACCAGATATACATTGTCCGGTTTATCAGCAAACACACAGTGGGCTAACTTTTAATCCTATGCTTCTACATGAGAGACTATACACGCTGAAGACCTTCTTCTTCTTCTTGTGTTCGCTTTCTGATTTACACCGACCGACACGTTCTTGTGATAAAATTGACTGTTCTTGGAGTTCCTTTTTAGTTCCATACAACTTTTAAGTTTGAACTTTGAGTACAGTGTTGATCAGTGGGTCAGTATTCTCTTCATATTGGGCTGTACAAGAGACATTTTTGCAGGACTTATTCTGTAGTCTGCACACACAGCCCACAAAGGCACAATGGTGAACTACTTAGACGAAGCTTGTGCATGCGCTTGTTAAGTTTGTTATGTCCTGTCCTGAGGCGTAGAATAATGACCTGCCCGTGTCGGTCAAGTGGTAGTTATCTCTGGTCAGACTCTGTTTACTTCCGGTAGACTGGACGGCATTTTTCTTTTCATAGTATGTTACCGCATTCTCTTCCTGTTCACATTCTGTCCCTTTCTTAGCAAATTTATCTGCGGTTTCGTTTCCTGGTATACCACAGTGGGATGGCACTCATTGGAGTACATTAAACTTTTAGGCAGCCACCTTGTCTAGTTCAGATCTCAAATGAGGGAGCTTACCACTCTTGAGAGCTTGAAGCACTGATAGTGCATCTGTGAATATGACCACTTGGTGGCATCAAAACTGGTGTTGTGTAACATCAACAGCCTGCTCTAGTGCTAGTATCTCTGCTGTGTGGCTGGAACAGAATTTACCAGTGGATATATACTTTGTGGTGGTGGTTATCTGGGTATGTGACAAAGACGCCAGCACCCCCACCCCCTATTTTTAACTGCACTGGTTGCTGATCCATGTGTATAAGCATGTCACGACTGTTCGGAATACTTCTCTTAAATCATCCTAAAAGCAGCTGTTCGTTTTTCAAGGTCATTGGACTCATCTCCAGCTGTAAGTCCACCTACTGAAGGCATTATCTGTATTGTATCACTGACTTGCTCCCAAGGTACAGGGTATAGGGTAAGTTTCAGCGGTGTTATTCTCATGGGAAGATCTGCTTGATACTGTCTTCTAAGACTTTTCCCCCATTGGACAAATCTGCTACGTTCAAGACGCCCAATGCCAGATCATCTAATCTGTATTCATTGGGTGTGACTGCGTACTATTACACTTCTCCATCTGGATCATAGTTTTAATGTTTCTTATATAGGACAACGTCTGCATTGCAGTTATTTTTTGCATCTCGATTGGTGCAGTTTTTATGGATCCTGTGATGAGTCTAAGGGCTCGATTTTGTACTCTGTGTAACGATTGTAGACAGGAACTAGCAGCTGATGACCGAGCTGTTGCACCAAACTTCGGGTGGGGTCTTTTTGATCCATTATTACCTTCCTTTAGGGTTTTTACATTCGCTTACTAACTTGTACCTGCCAGTTTTCTAAGTACCAATAGTCGGTGATTTATGTCACAGGCGTGAGGGAAAGTTAAGTCCAACATGATGTGTATAAGGAGATGCTCCGTACGTCACTCGGGCGCCAGTCCTTCACTGTTCTGGTTGTACGGAACCTCACGCAAGACCCCTGCAGCACGTCCTCGTCGTGCGCCACGGATAATGTCTCAAATGAGCATTAACAGAGCTGTCAGGGGATCTCGGAGTTTGGTGGCCCCCAGAGGTGATGTGTCCTTGTGGCTCTCATCAGCCCGCCCCCAAACGCATGGGTGAAAAAGGTTATCAAAACTCATTAGGAACATGAGTAAAGTGCATGCCAAACGTACAGCTAAAATCACAACCCTTGGTTAAAAGTTTGGGGAGTGAAGAGAACATTGTTCTGCTAAGACTCAACCCTTGACCTAGAGATTTACCCGCAGCACAGACGAGTAACTTCTCCTGTGGGTGGCGTCTCGCAGCAAGATTCTACCCATGTACATCCTCTGTTAACCCTCAGTCTTGTCGTCACCGCGCTGAGGTACACCAAGACAGCAACCATCCATAGGCTGGCCAAGCCTAAATGTCCAACAAAACTAGAACCTACGAGACACGAGCAAGCTAAAAATCTGACCATCACAAATCGTATTGAACGGAAAAAGTCCAAATGTCCACACCCAAAGACCCCACTCGCCCGAGTGTTGGGACCAAACAGATAACGATATGCCAGACGCAGGATGTTAAATCTTGTCGTGCTAACGGCTCGTCAAAGATACCTAACGTGCGAAGAAAAAGAATGTACCTATTTGGGTGGTCACAAAAGTCCAGAATTCGCGGGCTGCTCCCCGCTGACTTCCAGAGGGCGCAGCCCTTGTCAAGCGGGAGGCCTGATCCGGTTGTGAGGTTAAGCAGTCATGTGCAGGACGTGACGATTTCTTGGGTGAGCCCAGAACCAGAGCGCCATGTGCCGGCTCTGCATACATGGAAGCCTCCTTGCATGGCGGGGAATGCCCATGATCTGCCCCTGCCTTCCCTTATGGGCCAACCGTTCCGCAGGGGGCTGCCCCAGAGGGGTACTCCGGGGGCAATACCTGCGGAGAAGGAGACAAAGTGGACACCACACAAATCAGGCAACGTCTTGACCCACACAAAACAATGGCCACAGTCATCCTAGAAATAGGCCTAACGTCTTCCTTCGAAGTCGGAGTACAGCTGCCCATGAGGCAGGGAACAACAAAAGCGTTGTGCGCGCAAAACTCAGGTCCAGGTAAAAGCCAAAAGTCCAAGCGGACGATTAACCGGGACCTTCCGCCGGAATTCACAGCTGGTGAAGGAAGAGGAAGTCGTCTTCTGGCCTTCCCTTCTACATTTTCTATAAACAAGTCATTTCTAGAAATCCCACTGACAGAATTGCGTAGTTCAACTCCTGATCCACTCCAGTCATCCGGGCGATTCACATGAGCTCCAACAGAATAAAAACACATTGTTAAAACTGTCACACGATGCCCATACAAACACAGGAGTTAAACGATGATGATGAGCACAAGATACAGCTGGGCAGGAAAGCGCAATAGACAGGTGACCTTTTATTTCTCAGCAGAGGCTGGGATGACATCGATGTTGTGTAAAAGACCTGATCCACGAGGATGACAAGTTCCTTTGTGAGTTAGCTGCTCTCAAGAGATCTTCACAGCGCTTGTTATTTGTCCACGTTGCGCCTACCACTCTTCTATAAAACCCGATTCCCGAGAGGGTTCTGGAGTCCCATTGTGGGGGAAAACAAGAATAGACCCCAAAAAGCATGTCGTAGGAGTCGACTAATTGGGGACTTTCTTGTAAGTCGGAGTGCGTTTGTTCAAAAGGCAAGAAACAATCAACTGCACACTAGCAAGCCAGCAAAACGGATGTACACGCAAAATTCAGAACCTGGCACAAATCCCAAATGGACAAACGAGGCAGCTTAACAAAGAACTAGTAGTATAAAACCCCTTCTCATCAGTTTTTGCATAATTTTTCCCTAACCGGCTGTTTGTCCATGATCCACCTCCATACATCTTGACTGGCTACACCAATAACTGAAGAATTACAAGCCTGTGAATATCAGTTTCCACCTCGCTAACACAAAGTGCCTCTTCAAAATCTGGCAATGAAAGCGGTAGAGAAAAGAAATATAATGGAAAGATTTAAAACTAAACGAAAAGTAGATCAGCGAGCTTCACAATATAACACACAAGCGAAACGTGAACGTTGGGGCTATACAGCCTTCATCAACTAAACAAAACCCGACGAATACACAAAATCACTTAACTGACGTACCTCAAAACAGCCATTATGATGTCGTGTGGAATGAAGAGACGTAATCGTAATCGAGAAACCCAACAAAAATGTCAAACTTTGTCCTCTTTCAGCTGCCCGAAGGCTTGCTTTATCGAGGACAGTTTCTTTGCTATTTCATTGAATTCGTTTCTGTGTGGCGATAATTTTCGCCTTAGTTAGGGTATTTGCTGCTGCATCATGTCAGCTCGGTCAGACTTGACAGTTGGTTTCCAGGTTTTTGGGAGTGTACTTGTCAGCCCTAAAAAGGGCTACAATTTTTGCAAGGGGTGGCCTGGAACGGGAAGGGTGGGCGAAGAGACACACGGGCCCGAGAATATATATCGCCCGCGAATGCCAAGGGGTATAACTCAAAATGTTTAGATGAAGCTGTGTTGACAGTTCAATCCCCTGAGTGTTAAGGTTCCAAAGTTTAAAAAAAGCGATTTTCAAGGGATTTGTTGCGGGAGTGGCTAGATTTATTGGCTGTTACCTCTATATTGTGGATACCTTGGTGATCCTGGGAGTAAAAGTGCAACAGAACTGGTTTCAGGGCACCGTTCCACACATTGAAAAGATGTTGCTTGAACCTGTCAACCGGTCGTAGACCCGTTTCACCTATTATTTCATGCCACATCTCTTGCAGTTGATGGCGTAAATGACATTGCGGCTCAAGCAATAAAATGCTTCGTGTATATGGAAGGTGGCATTCGGGATTTCCAGACCTGTCCACAGAACAACATATGGACAGGTCCTGCATACAGGTCTGTGGCAAGAGACCATGATAAAGTGGGACTCAGATGCAGGACGTAACCAACTCTTAACTAGAATGTCCTTGAGGTTACGGTCATGTCTGTATGCCACTGGAGGAAGCTGAGAGAAAATAGTGCTGGTGGCATGGTCAGCCCTAAGGATAGAGAGATGCCTGAGGAGAATATTGTTGGCACGCATGTTGTGAGAGTGGTAGGTAAGTATGAGGATAGGTCTGTTGTGGTGACATTTAGGCTTGGAAACAAGGGCCTCAGCACGACGGATAAAACATTCTCAGTGAAAGGTAGCAGATAAGACTTTCAGGATATTTCAGAAGCCCATCATTTCTAGGGCCTTGTAGTGAAAGTCGTCGTTCATCTGACAAAGTATGCAGAGACGTAGAAGCTGGGAGAAAGGAATGGAGTTCTTGCAGTAAGAAGGATAGAGATAAGAAATGCAAGCCTTTCATAGCTCAGATGAGTTAAAACACCGATTTATCAAACGTAATAAATAAAACCCTTGAGTCTTCCAGAAGCTGATACTTTTATTTTTGACCCCTTTTCTGCAGTGAAGCATAAGTCCCAAGATAAGCCCCATCGTTCATGATATGGCATAATAAACCCCATTGTTCATGATGTGGCATGTCCCTGGTGGATAGATACTGTATGTGATGTGTGAACCCTTGCCAGTAACTCTGTGATTTCGGTCACAGGCGTTGATGGAAAGTAAAGGCCATTGTGACATGAATAAGGAGATACTCTGCACATCACCCCAGATGCCAGCTGGCTCTGTGATGGTTTTACCCCATCCTCATGCAAGACTCCTGCCACAAGGTCCCTCGTGTCCTACAGATAATGGCTCATATGGATCCAAACAAAGCTGGCATGGGTTCTAGTAGTTGGTGATCCCAAGAACTGCGGTATCCAGAAACCCTCTGGCTCTCATCAGCCCACCCTCAATCTTCTTCTAACCCACAGTGAAGCATAAGCTTCACATTACTATTTGCATGATTTATTATCATTATTTGTGTCTTTTCCTTATGGATTTTCAGACCTAGCAGTAGTGATCTCGCATCAGGTTTATTTAATTTACCTTCTATCTGATTCTATGAGTGGGGCAGAGGAGAAATGTCATTTAAAAAAATCCAGATCATCAAGCTGTTTTGTAGGGGTCAAATGAATTCCATTCCTGGTGTTAGCAGTTGCTTTCTTCATAATCCAGCCTATTGCCAGTAAAAATAAACATCACTGTCACATAGTAGTTTTTATTTCAAATGCATCTGTTAGCTTTCCCTCATGAAGAACTCGACATTTCGTGTCTTTATATGTTGCCTTTACTAAGCTAATAATTTTCTGTGGGATTCCACAGTGCTCCATTCTTCTTCTTCTGCGTTCGACATCTTCTTCTTCTTCTTCTTCTTCTTCTCTTCCACCTTGTACCTCATCGAAGTGTCGGGGGGAGATGTAATGTTCGTTGATGAGCTCTGTCAAGAGCACTATTAAGACTGATGTTCATTTCTGTAAGGCTGTTCTTAATGCCATCACTCCATCTTTTCCGAGGTCTTCCACTCGCTTTATACCCGTTGTAACGTTTTAGTGTGGCTCGCTGTGGCAGATAGTACCAGGGCATTCTTGTTAGGTGTCCAAACCATTTCATTTGTTGTTCTTTGATGACCTGTAAGACTGGCTTTATTCCTAGCATTCGTCTGATTTCATGATTTTGTATTCTGTCTTTCCTTGAAACTCCTGCAGCTCTTCTAAGGCATTTCATCTCTGTTGTCACAATTTTACGTTCATTGGAGGATGTAAGTGTCCACGTTTGGCACTGATAGCATAGTATTGGCCAAAAAATAGTTCTGATAAGATTCACTTTAGTACTCTGAGGTATCTGCTTGTGTGTCAACAGGGGAGATAGTTGGCCCATTACTTGATTAGCTTTGGCACATCTGGAGCTAATTTCTCTGTCCAGTTTTCCGTCTGAAGTAAAAATTGCTCCCAAATACTTAAATTCCTCTGTTTGTCTCAGGGTGTTGTTTTTTAATTTAATTTCTAAATTGTCTTTATGTCTTCCTATCATCATTGTCTCTGTCTTCGTAGTGTTTATTTTCATATTATATTCCTCCCCTTTGTTACTAATTTGATTTAGGTGGTTCTGTAGGCATTCCATATTTTCTGCTATTAGTACCTGGTCGTCGGCGAAAAGTAATTCTGTTATATCTTCTTCCTGATTAAAGTCTGTTTCGCTACATATGGCGTCCATGTATGTTATGAAAAGAAGCGGCGATAGTACACAGCCCTGACGCACACCAGAGTTCACTATAAAAGTTCTAGACAACCCTGCCTTTGATCTTATGCAGCATTCACTACGTGTGTACAGGCTTTTGCAAATATTAATGAGATGATTGCTGATTCCTTTTTTCCCCATACATTCCCACAACATATTCCTGTCGACTCTATCGAAGGCTTTTTCTTGGTCTATGAATGTCAACAAACATGTCTTATCATGTTCTATTGCCCTCTCTGATAGTTGTCTCAATGTATAAATGGCATCTGTGCAACTTCTGTTTCGTCGAAAGCCCATCTGTGCTTCTGAAAGTTGATACTCTATCAATGGTCTCAGCCTTTTTTCGATGATCTTAGCATACATTTTCCCAGTGTGACTGAGAAGTGATATTCCTCTGTAATTAGTACATTCCCTCTTACTTCCTTTATTTTTCCACAGCGGGACAATGACAGCAGTTTGCCAATCTGATGGTGTTTCTTGATTTTCCCATGCCACCTGAAATATTCTCTTTAACCATATTGCTCCCGTTTCTCCTGCTGCCTTGATGGCCTCAGCTGGTAGATCATCAATACCTGTCGCCTTTAGTCTAGGCGCGGTTCGAATGGCATATTTTACCTCATCGTTCGACATCAGTCATGCTAAACATTGAGTCCCGTCTGAGTCACAAATAGGATTGTGCGTTTAAGGTCGCCACCGGTCCCCCATAGCTTCTCTTGCAATGTGGCTCCCTTGGGCCAGATCCACAGTCTTTGCTGGGAGAGGTTAGGGCAGTACTGTAGTATGTGCTCAGGGGTCTGTCTTTCTGCTCCACAATCACAGGCAGCATATTCTTTTATGCCTATCCTGTACAGGTGTGCTCGAAGACCACAGTGTCCAGTCCAAAGTCTAAAAATTAATGTTTGTTCTTTCCTGTTGAGTTTGTTTATGCTGTCACTCTCTGGTCTGTAATCTCCGTTCTGCCTTCTCCACTCCCGCTTGAAAGACTGCTTTAGCGCTGCTTTGGTTTCCTTGTAGCTGTGTGGTGGATGAGGTTGTGGAAGATTACTCCCAGCTTTTGCCAACTCATCTGCTCTCTCATTTCCTTGAATACCACAGTGGGCTGGTATCCACTGCAAGACCAGTTCTGCTTCCTTGGAGAGTAAGCCAATGTTGGTCCTTAGATCTGCAATTAGTTTGTCTTGTTTTTGGCTTGATAGTGCTTGGAGAACAGATAATGAGTCACTAAGTATAACAATTTTGTGCCCTCTGTGTTCTTGAATGATGAGATGTTGGACTGCAGAAAGGAGGGCAGTTGCCTCAGCTCTGAAGTTGGTGCAGATGTCACCTGCTGGTAGAGACAGAGTTTCTGCTCTACTGCTAGGGGGTTTAATGTATATTCCACAACTCCCCTTTCTGACTGCATCTGTAGCAGAGCCGTCGGTGAAAACCTGAGTCCAAGTAGTGTTTAGATACTTCTCATCAAGCATAGCAAGAGCCAGGGTTCTCTGTTGTGTCTCCGTCTAGGCATCTTTTGAAGTGATCCCTGGTATCTTTAGGACTACATTTGCCTTCTCTGGCTTGCTTGTCCATGGGTTTGGCCTAAGTTTTTCGCACAGTGCAACATCTCTTTCAAGCAGATCTTGGTGCTGTCTGTACAGTTCTCTAGCAAGGTGGTTGGGGCTCTTCAGTCTGTTTTTTGTTCTCTTGAAATTTAAAATGCAGTGACTTTGAAGTCTTTTTAATTTCTCATACTGTAAAAGAGTTTTGTATTGTCTTTTGAGTTCGAGTGGTTCAGTATCTGCTGTCCTCTCTATCTCTCTGATGGGGGTGGTTTTCATGGCTCCGAGAACAATTCTTAATCCCATATTCTGAACCTTGTCCAGTTTTCCCATTGTCTTGGCTGCTGCGGCCCATGCAGTGGAGGCATATTCCATGACTGGCCTGACTGCTCCAGTATATACTTGTTTCAGGATTCTGGAGTTAGCGCACCATGTGGTACCCGCTAATTTTTTCATCACTGCAAGCTTCTTGAATGCTTTCCCCTGTACTGCTTCTACGTGTGACTTCCAAGTTAGTCGCAAATCAAGTGTAACGCCAAGAAAGGTAGGAGTGTCAGTCTGTGGAATGAGCTGATTTTTTATCCAGATTTCGATTTTGTCTTTTTTGGGGAGAGAGAGAAAAGTGATGCTGTGCTTTTTGATTTATTTAGCTTTAGACCCCACTTTTCGGTCCAGGCTTCTACATTTTCCACAGTTTTCTGTAACAGATATGAGACTGTGGTAGTGTTTTCGGAGGCTTTCCAAACTGCAAAGTCATCGGCATGTAGGGTATTAGAAACGTGCTGGTGGCAGGTTGCTATGATATCATTTATGCAAACCAGGAACAGAGTTGGTGCTTTGGCACTGCCCTGAGGAACTCCTTCTCTGAGTTTTGCCAGTTTGCCGATGTGTCCATCAATTCTGAATCTGGCTCTGCATTGGAAAAGAAAGTCCTTGATCCACTTGTACATGTTGTGCACAACTCCTGCCTGTAGCAGTTTTAGTTGTAGGCCTTCTTTCCAAACTGTATCAAAAGCACGAGAGAGATCAAAGAAGACAGCAAGAACTTTCTTTTTTTCCTGGAAGGCATTCTCTATTTCCTGCGCCAGATACGCCAACTGGTCCTCTGTGTTTCTGTATCCTGTCTGTGTGGTGGTGATTAACGAGTTTGTCTCTAAGAACCACATTAGTCTTTTATTAATTTCTCCATCAATTTTCCTACACAACTAGACTGCTCCATTAATTTCAAGAGCGATTCCCTATCAATGCTATCGAAAGCTTTTTTATTGTCTACGAATCCAATGTAAACTGATGAATTCAGTTCTGTGCTTTGCTCTATTATTAAACATAATGTGACTGTCTGGTCAGTACAGGATCTGCTAACCGAAAACCTGCCTGTTCATCTCTTAGCTTTTTATCAATAGCATCCTAGTCTTTCCTTAATAACCCTACTTAATATTTTTTCCAGGAATTGACACCAACATAATTTCTCTATGGTATGGTTTTCACACTTTTGTAGATCA
Source organism: Candidula unifasciata (assembly GCA_905116865.2). NCBI lineage: Eukaryota > Metazoa > Mollusca > Gastropoda > Stylommatophora > Geomitridae > Candidula > Candidula unifasciata. The sequence continues at coordinate 92,767 of CAJHNH020004434.1, forward strand.
TCTTTTGGGGAAGGGGGAGGGGGGGGGGGGGCGGTTTCACAAGTTATCCTCCTCTCTAGTCTGCTAGTATTTTTTGGGCCCTCCCCGACTTTACTAAATAATCTATGTAGAAATTATGTTCATGTGTTTATATTGGCCTTAATAACTTCTGCTGGGGTAACATCTGGACCCGCCTTTCCTAATTTCCTCTTTAAATGGTATCTCACAGTTAATATTTACACAGACGGTTCAGTGTTAAGAGGCAAAAGAAGTGCTTGGGGTTTCTTAGCAAAAGTTAATGGTCGGCGTTTGGTGCAGGAGAGCCTAGCATATGATACTACAACATCCGGCTTAAGAATGGAGATGGAGGCGGTCATTGCAGCTTTCCGCTGGTTAGAAAACACGACACACACACACACACATCGTGATTGTAACTGACTCAGAAAGCATGTTGAGGAAGATTAGGACAGGCATGCTTCGTGCAGAGTGGCATGCTTTACTATGGAGGACACGAGTAAGGAGTATTGTCTGGATTTTTTCACTGGGAAATGCCGGTGTGTTTGGAAATGAACAGGCGGACGGACTGGCTGGCTCTGCACAACTTGAAGGAATACTGATGAATGATAAGGCAGACGTGGTTATTGCCTTGTTGGAGAGCGTGTATAGTTCAAAGGAGCAGATGGATCACCACAGTCTGGTGAGATTGATGCAGCGGGGAGTGGTGAGAGGTTTTGGCAGATGCTCGAGGCTCAGAAAAGGCAAGATGGACATTTTATCAGAATGATACCGGCACCAATAGTATTGGAACTCTTCACTGGCCGCTGAAGATAGGGACAGAGCGCTTATAGGAATGTCCGAGTGCTGTGATGTCAGTTCTTGAATCAACTCAACTCACAGTTGATATTCAGTTCCATTTCTAAAGGCTGGATATCTGGAGGAACCTCTGGGGTTGTCTGTTTAGAAATATTTCAAGATATATCTAATCTTTAGTGTTAATGAGCACCTTTCCTTTACTATTTTTGATTGATCCAGTTGGTTGACTATATTTACCTTCTAATTTCCATGTTACTTAAAAAGTCTCTGACATTTCCTTTTGCTTCCGCTGTCTCTGCTTCTTGTGCTAGGTCATCTAAATATTTCCCTTTAACTGACCTTATTCGCTTCCTAATGTCTGTATCAGCTTTTGTGTATTTTTCCTCCTTTAGCTTTTTAGTTTTGCTATTAATTAAAGTATGCCTTTTTACTTTTCCTATCTTCAGTAAGTTTAATGGTTTCTGGTGTTATCCACGCTTTATGTTTCCTTTCTTTCTTGCCAAGAACTTCTACGCAAGATTCATTCCAGATTCCTTTGATCTGATCACAGCAGACCTCAGTGCTTACCTCTTCAGCTGGCTGCTGCAATACCTGGTACTTGTTAGAGTGTAATTGAAAACTGTTCCTTAACTTCTTTATAACTGAGATTTCCTACATTATACTGGTTTCTATGATTGTAAGATGTTATTATATATATATATAATTTCAACTTGGTTTTACTTGCCAGAAAACAGTCAGTGAATACATCGGCACCTCTAAAAGCCCCAACATCATAAAGGGATGATCTCAAATTTGTGTTTGCATATTTGAGATCTTTTGTGTATTCTTTTATTTATGTATTCTTATATTCTTTAAATTAATTGTTTTTTTTCTCTCCCCCAATGCTTGGGTGACAATGTACATCAACAATTCATTTGGGACATGAATGAAGCCATCTGGCAGAATATCCTACAAAATGACAAATGGTTCAAATGTCTGTCACCCAAAAGTTCAACTAAATGGTTGACTTGGTTCAAAATGTTCGACACCCAAATGTCTTGTGGTATATCAGCAAAGATGAAGTCCGGTGATGGGGTGCCGTAATCATCCGAACAGCCACCTCCCTAAGAACTACAGAGACTCAGAACTATACCAGGAGATTTGGGGTAGATATTTTCAATAGTTCATGATGGGATAACTTATACTGAACTTTTTGTTTCATTGCATCCTGGTTACACATTTTATTATCTCCTTTACTACCACTTATAAGGTCAAAATAAATATGAAAACACTGAAATAATGAACTCTTAAAGTTCAACGATAAATAACAACTCGGAGAGAAAAATACAGCACAAAACTCCCATATTTTTTTAAAAGTTAAAACTGTTAATGCGAGCAAAAGAGCAGTTCAGTATTTATAGTTAACTCTTTCAGTCCCAAGGAACGCATCATATGTTCCTACCCAGAACCCAAGAAACACACGTGCTGATTTCATGTCTCTGTATAATACTCCTTTGGCCTGTGATGCTAAACCCCCTCGGATTGAAAATATTAACGACTGTAAGAGTTAGTCATAATTTTCCATGGAATGAAGCCAATAAATTTAGTGAATGCTCTCCATGTAATGAAGTCAATAAATGTGGTTCCAGTTGCCTTCAGAATGAAGCCAACGATGACCTGTTGTCCCAGGTTAGCATATACTCTGAGATGCCCACTGCTTGATTTCAGTAGGGCAGCCTGGATACTTCTGTATGGCATCAAGTATCTGTGGACAAGTTCATTGCTGAGATTAGACAAAATACAAGAAATATACTGTTCAACACAAAGAAATGCATATTTATCTGATGGAAATTATACGGTTCAACACAAAGAAATGGATATTTATCTGATGGAAAATATACTGTCCAACAGAAAGAAACGCATATTTATCTGATGGAAAATATACTGTCCAACACAAAGAAATGCATATTTATCTGATGGAAAATATACTGTCCAACAGAAAGAAATGCATATTTATCTGATGGAAAATATACTGTCCAACACAAAGAAATGCATATTTATCTGATGGAAAATATACTGTTCAACACAAAGAAATGCATATTTATCTGATGAAAATATACTGTTCAACACAAAGAAATGCATATTTATCCGATGGCATATTCTTATTCACGGAGGGGAAAGCCTGTAGGCTAACAACTATTGAGGAACCAGATGCAACAAAACTGTCAACTGATTGGTTGAAACCTAATGTTAACTAGTCACCTTTTAGAACACGCTTGTAAGGAGGGCAGCGGGTCAATTTACCCGCCCCCCCCCCCCCCCCTCACCTCACAACTTCCCATCGAAATGGCTTTCTAGAACACACATGGGTAAGGTGACCACAATATCCTGAGATGAAACTGGAACATCCCACTTGAAGTTTGAGCTGAATATCTGAAGCAAGTCAGTTTACCCCTCCCCTCCCCCGGGGTTAACGAGTTAAATACTTGATCAACAACAGTATTAAAACCCGAACCATTGCGCTAAATAATAAATAGACAATATGCTTTTTAACTGCAATAAAAAAACATACTGCAAGAAAACTTCTCATCAACACATTTCAGGCATTAAAAGGAGCTAAAACTATGAGATATTATAAGATCTACACCCATGTGTGGGTTCCGGGGCCTCCATTGTGGGGAAAACAGGAATAGACCCACTGCCTCCCCAAAAGCATGTGGTAAGAGTCGACTAATTGGGGAGCTTCCTTTGAAGTCGGAGTGCATCTGCCGGAGAGGCAAGGAACCAACAGTCTGTATTCAAGAGAATGAGATCTGTAAAACTGATGCACACGCAACACTCAGGTTCTGGAGCAGGAATGCAGTTCAGTAGTGGACGAGCAACCAGAACTTTCCGCCAGAGTGTACAGCTGGTGAAGGCGAAGAAGAAGAAGAAGATAAGATCTACACTATTAACTAGAAGTCTACATTCTATTGGCTCTTGTAAAATACTGAAAGGAGGATCAGGGCACAGCTAAAAAGAAACGGGACTCTCCCTGTGAAAATGTATGGTCACACCAAACATCAAGAACATGCCAGAAAAACAAAGAACAAGAAAAAAATAGATGAGAGAAAAAGAGAAAGGTGGGTGGAAAATGATACAAAAAGGAAAGAGAAAGGAAGGGGAAGAGAGATGGAGTAGAGAATAGAAAGGAGAACAAGCATGGGGCATTGAGGCAGGGAAGTGGCACACAGAAGAAAGAAGGGGGAAAGAGACAGGCAGAGATGAAAAGAGAGGAGAGAGTATCACATGTTCCCCGTGTGGGATCTGGAGCCCCATTGTGGGGGAAAACAAGAATAGACCCACTGCCTACCAAAAAGCATGTCGTAAGAGTCGACTAATTGGTAGCTTCCTTTGAAGTCGGAGTGCATCTGCCTGAGAGGAAAGGAACCAAAAGTCTGCATTCAAGTGAATCAGATCTGTAAAACTGATGCACACTCAACACTCAGGTTCTGGAGCAGGACTGCAGTCCAGGTGTGGACGAACAACCAGAACTTTCCGCCAGAGTGTACAGCTGGTGAACGCGAAGAAGAAGAAAAAGTATCACATGTACATAGAGAGAAAGAGAAAGAGAGAGAGACAGAGAGAGCGTAACCTCTAAACTACAGGACCTACTTGTGAGGGATGAACAAGCAAAGACATCAACTTGTATTCTTTCTGAACTTGCGCTCCACCGCCTCCAGCATGGCTCTTGATCAACTCCAGGGTCTGAAGATGTTCGTATGCCTACAATTGTACACGTGAAATTGACTTGTTAATCTCTGATATCTGACAAAACCCATGTGTTACTGAGACCCTTAGCAGAGGAAAATAATACTATCACTGTAATCTTCCAAGCATGTCCTAAAAAGGCAACTAAAGAGAGTTGGTCTTAAGTTAGCATTTTCACCCTTAAAAAAACTATCCAGGAATAGAAAGAGGATAACTCTTCCAGGAACAGCACAATGGCTGATAACTTACCTCCATGTAAAAGTAATAGATCTTTTTCCAGTGCTTTCAGGTGTATTAGGCATATAGGGCCAGACCTATATTTTATAGAATAATCAGCACTCAGTGGGTGGTGCGGTCAGTATCACAATGGCCACCTCCACTTGAGTCCACGACTTTTTGATCCACGGCGAGTGTCTAGCCGCTACATCACCACGCTCTCTTACTTCTTTGTGCAAGCATTAAAAAAAAACAAAAAAACTGATAACACACTTTTGCACAAGTACAAATAAAATAAATCATTCAGCAGAACAGTACAAGGACAGATAACTTTCATCTATGCACCAGTACAAGGAATGTAACTCAACTTGAAGTATCAGAACAAGGAAGATAACTCTGATTCAGGAACCAAAACAAGAAAAGCAACTCACCTTCATTACCACAGGTTTCTCATAAACCTGCATGCCAGACCTTCTCTGGGCAAACTTCTGATACTCTGAAAACAGTACAGTAAATGTGTCACACTGCAGCATTATTATTTCCAAAATTCACACTAATACAAGGTCTGACAATTCAGTAATGAGACTGATTTTATTACGGCCAAGGCAAAAGTGCTATCTATGAAGCAAAGCATGGAATTCAAAGAGGCAACATTCATCTTTGATCCGACAACGTTGCATCGCCACCTGATAAGCAGACGACAAATAATCCGCCATTTTATTAGCTTAGTTAGATGTGCATTGTTACAAAATCAGCATGCAGCAAAAAGCTAAAATTAAATTCTGTTTAAAACTCAGAAAAAGCGCCATTGAGACAGTTGAAGTGATGCGATAAGTTTAGGGGATAATTGTTTATCTGGTGCACAATTTTCAAGTGGTATTCTCGATTCAAAAGTGGTGTAGAAATGATTAATAATGCAACTAGACCCGGACACCCAATTTCTGTTTATAATGATGAACTCATTGCAAAAGTCGCAGAGCGGATACACGAAGATCATTGTTTTACTGTCAGGATGATGGCAGATGAATCTGGTGTTACTAGAGAGACCCTTCGTAAAATTTTAGTGCAAGATTTTGGCAAGAAACAAGTTGCTTGCAGGTTTGTACCGCATTCGCTGTCTGATAATCAAAAACGTCAGCGGGTTGAGTACCCACGAGACATCATCAAAACAGGAATTTTTGGCCCCAAAGCAAGTGTGTGTTTTCAACCATCCACCCTATTCCTCAGATTTGTCTCCGTGTGATTATTTTCTATTCCCAAAATTAAAGTTACGCTTCTCTGACAATAATGATGACATCAAAAAGGCCGTAACATCGACTTTAAGGGCCATAGCAACAGAAGAACCACAGAGGTCGTTCCAGTGTTCGTTAAATCGTGCTACTTACTCTATCAATGCACAAGGAGCTTACTTTGAATAAAACACAGATTATATCTTCAACTGTTGATTACTTAAATTTTTATGTAATTAGTCTCATTACTTAATTGTCGGACCTTTTAGTATGAAATATTGCAAAAACAATTAAGATTAACTCTTTCTGTCTGAAACAGCGCATGTGTATCAGCTTTTTCCTAAATGTTTCCAAAGGTGCACAGTGTCAACTTCTTCTTTGTTCACTGGCTGTAAGCTCCATGGGAAAGTCCTGGTTGTTCATCCATTTAGACTTTGTGCCACAGCCTGAGTTTTGTGTGTACATCCGTTTTACTGGCTTACTTACTTGTGTGCAGTTGTTTGTTTCTTGCTGCTCGGGCAGATGTAACCCTGCCTTCGAAGGAAGCTTCCTGTTAGGCGACTCCTTTAACATGCTTGCTAGTGAGGACGTGGGTCTCTTCTTGCTTTTTCCACACAGGAAAAATTCTGGTTGTTCATCCACTTCTGGACTTTAGACTTATTCCAGAACTTTACAGATCTTGCATACAGTTCAAGGGTTGAATCCATGTGACAGCTCTGCAACACAGTACCCATGGAAATGGGTAGTACTTGGCCAGCAGAAACATCGCTATATCAACCTTACTTCAGCAGGTACAACTCCTTTTCAGAGCCTAGACAACCTAAACACTATTGCAGCCGTGGCAAAGTGGTCAAGCCCTTTGTCTCACACTGTGAAGGTAAAGGGTTCAACAAATGTAATTTTTACGGCAATCCTTGGGGATCATCGCTGGAGCTACAGAATTCATGTTTTGTGCAACATATATGGCAGGCAGCTAGCCCATCTGCAGAGAGAGAGAGAGACCGAGCCATACAGGATAAAACCCAGTGCAACGAAGTCAATCCTCTCGACTTTAAATTTAACTAATGCAGCAGACTTGAGAGTTACAATTTAAAGTAAAAACTAAATGGCTGTCCATCTATCTAACTTACCACTATAAACCATTTCAAAATTGAATGGTTCTCCATCATAGATATCCGTCAAGTGTTTCATGGCAATAATGAGGCACAATTCTAGAGTTGACACACCTGCAATATTGTATGCAATAATTGATGTTAAGTAATGACCAACCCTTAACATATCACATTAAAATAATAAACAAACAAACAAAATCACACAGCTGGCTCCGTACAACTTGATGGAATATTGATACATGATAAGGCAGACGTGATTAAGGCCTTAAAGAAGCACATGTACAATTTAGAACAGCAAAGTGATCACCACTGTCTGGTGAGAGTGATATAGTGGGGAGTGAGAGGAGATCTGGCCGATACTCGGTGCTCAGAGGATAGCCAAGAGGAACATATAATCAGACTGCTACTAGCATCACTGGTATTGGAACACTGTTTTTGCTGCTGAAGAGGGGGATAGAGTGCTTATGAGAGTACTTCTGAGTGCTATGATGTCGGTTATTGAATCAAATCAAACAAAAAACAATAATTGCATACAAAAAAGAGACTGAATAAGAGTAAATCATATGACAGACCAAGAAGAGAGTGGAGAGATATGACAGACCAAGAAGAGAGTGGAGAGATATGACAGACCTAGAAGAGAGTGGAGAGATATGACAGACCTAGAAGAGAGTGGAGAGATATGACAGACCTAGAAGAGAGTGGAGAGATATGACAGACCTAGAAGAGAGTGGAGAGATTATATACATGCAGACCTACAAACATTTTGTTGCACTAAATGGAAAGAGAAAGCCAATCGAAGAGATGAATGGAGGCGGATGATATTAGCAGCAAACGACTGCAATGCTGAACAAGAATGTGAGTGTCCAGAGGATCGTCATGTTGATTCTTAATTTAAAATTCAACAATTATTCTCACTTACCGTGTAACATAGCTGACTTTGTATCAGTAGAGATGAGTTTAAATGAGGTCACCACATCAGCGGCAGTGACTCTGGGATGTGCAGCATTCACTTGGCATATGGGATACGTCTGACGGAAGCAGGAAAACACCATTCATTATTACAGAAGAATTATCATATTATTTTATGAGGCGACTTCACATGAAAACCTTAAAATAGTGGCAGATATATTTACATTGTCATTATGACATCACTGTGTTTAACACTCTTGACATTCTTAACAACAATATTTGACAGGTTACAAGACAATGACCCGGTACATGTAATTTCTATCAAACTTGTAAGATTTTCATTTGAAGCCCCCTCGTAAGTTCACACTCAGACATCTACCTTAGTGACTCTAGTAAAAGCAGTAGTTAGTTTCAGGAATAGCTTTTCTCAAAACAGAACATAACATCCAAATTATGCAAAGAACGGTTCTTTATCAAGATGTACATATGGCAAACATCCCACAATGCAGAACATCTACAGCAGGGCTGGACATGAGATTTTGTGTGTGAAAAACCCAGCTTAGCTGAACAAAAACCCAAGTAATACATAGACAAAGAATAAAAAAAAAAAAAAAAAAAACCAGATTGTTAAAATGTACAAAATTTATATTTATGAAACGAAACATTTACCACTTTTATATAAGGATACATTTTTTAAAAACTCAGCATTGGCAGCCCTGATCCACAACACTGATTACAGGATAAAAAGGTCTATCCATGGCTTGAAATAACAGCAGATGCTAAACTTTATTAAATTATGCAAGACCTTCCGAAGACAGTGAAGTTCATATAGGGAACCAGACCTGTGGATATAGGCTGGTTCCAAACAAATGAAAAGAATACAAAGAAATATAACTGTTAAAAAAAAAAAAAAAAAAGCGAAAAACATAAGGATCAAACAAAATATTTACCAACAAAGTGATCAGGCCGCGAACATCATTAGTTAATGAGAATTGTCTTTCCAAGATGTCTTTGACTGACACTTCTCCAAGTAGGCACTGCAGGCAAAAAAAAATATTTAAATTAATATCCAGATGATCTATGAGTTGGTTACAGGGCCCCACTGAGGGGAAAACAAGAATAAACCAACTAGCATGTCATAAGAGTAGACTAACTGGGGGCTTCCTTCAAAGTCAGAGTAAATCTGCCTGATTCCATGCAACACACAAAGACTGGCTGAGATTAGGCCAAGGTCGCTTTTGTTTCTTTCACCAATGTTAGTCAACAGACTTCAACTCAATGCCCAATAGGGATCCTTCATAGATAAACTTCCAGGAAATGTCGAAATTTAACCAACATCCACATTATGAGGTGAGTAAACTGCAGACCCATTCTTCTTCTCTCTCTCATTCACTGGCTGTAAACTCTAACAGAAAAAATCTGGGTGTTTATCCACTTCTGAACTTTGGAATTCCAGGAAAATTTGACTAAAAAGCTTAACCAAATGGGAAAGCAGAAAAACGTGCACAAAACAACACAAATAATGAAACATTTTAACTGGGCAGCCTTTGTCAAAGATTAAGTAAACTACACAAAAATAACAACGAGAAGAGGAGAGTATACAGATCTCTAAGGGGTGACGTGAGCAACGTTTAAAAAATGTGATGTGGAATAAATGAAATAAAATTAAATAAACGATGGCTAAACAAATATAGTCGCAAAAAAATAAAAAGTAATATTTTCAATATATAATATAATAGTGGTAATAAAAGAAATACAAATGTTAATTATACACAAATGATACTGATAAGAGACAGAATGAAATAATAATATGAAATAAAAGAAAAGAAAATAATTAACATTTAAAAGGTGAATAGAGTAGAACTGTATAAATGAAGGTATGTTGGATATTGATACCACCTGGACTAAGAACGCCCAGGCTGTGGATGAGGTGATTTTCCAAAGCGAGGCGCGTAGTATGATCGCCAAAGCAAGATGCTGTGACAGATATATCATCTTTACCTCTGTGGTCAGAGCTGTTAAAATGGAGAGGGATTGGTTTAAGTGTCTTCTTGTCAATATTGGAGAGGTGTTCCCCTAAACGATCAACCAGCTTCCTGCCAGTTTCCCCAATGTATGCCTTGCTGCATCATCTGCAGATTACTGCATATATTACAGTCTTATCCCAGAACCTGAATTTTGCGAGCACATCCGTACAAACCTGACTTATTTGTATGGAGTTGGTTCCTCACTTCTCAGGCAGATGCACTCCGACTTTGCAGGAAACACTCCTAATTATTGGACTCTTATGACTTGCTTGTTAGGGGGGCGGTGGGTCTATAATTTTCCCCCACAATGAGGCTCAGGAACCCAGATGGGAAAGATCCATTGTGACTGGAACAATCCATACCACTGTTAACTGAGGTTAAACCACCATGCTAGTAAGCAATTTAATCAACTATTATGCCATTATAACTTGGGAATTACTCTTTCTAATATATAAACAGAACAGAGCAATGCAGTGCCTCATTATCTCAAAGCTGAAAAGGAAAAAGAGAAAGGAATTACAGAGAAGAGTGATAAAGATGGGGAGGATGAGGGGGCATGTTACTCACACTAGCAAAGGATAGTAGTGTGACTTGGCTGAAGGCCTACGCAAAAGGGGGGGGGGGGGGGGGGTTCAGAAAAGAAGCACTAGTCAAGATGTTAAAGTATCTCTATACCACATCATAAATGAACACATAGACTGCTCTAGAAGATGATTAAAATGTGCACATCTTAAACAGATCCAAACAACAGGGCAGCTTCAAATGAAATCCTCAAATGTGCTATATAAATTACAATAACCATGCCACTGTCTTGTAACCTGTCAATACTGTTAAGGTTGTCAAGAGTGTTTAAGCACAAGACACCATAGTGAGAATGAACACAGTGACATCATAATGACAGTTTAAAGATGGTCACCTCACTTCTCAAATGCTCCAAAGTAGCTGTGTTCTATTTTCTGTTATGACAGGTTAAAAATCACTGGCATGGTTACAGTAACTCAAATAAAACTTTTAAGATTTAGTTTTGAGACCCCATCGTATCTGTACACAATTTTGTGAATATGATAAAATACTGCAACCTGAATGTTTTTATTCCAAGTGTCCGCAAAATCCTGGTCTGGAAAATCTGAGCACAAAGTCAGATAGGACCTGCATAGGTCGCGATATTGGCTCAAGGTCAACTTGTTAAACAGATACAGTTGGCGGTGGGAAAACCGAGACTTCACCCTCTTCTCCAACAACTCTACCACATCCTGTTTCAACAAAGATAAAAGCTAGTTACATGTGGTCACAATGAAACTAAATCTGTTCTTATTCAGTTTTAAAGCAAGAAAATCACCACATATTAGATCAAATATTCTTCTTTGCATTCACCAGCTGTAAACTCCGGTGGAAAGTTCTAGTTGTTCGTTCACTTATCGATTGTAGTCCTGCTCCAGAACCTGTTTGTTGCATGCGCATCCATTTTAGAGATCTGACTTATTTGTATGCAGACTGCTGGTTCCTTGCCTCTAAGGCAGATGCAACTTCTAGTTTGAAGGAAGCTATTAACTAGTTGACGCTTACAATAAGCTTTTTTGGGTTGGCAGTGAATCTAGTCTTGTTTTCCCTGTAGTAGGGCCCCGGAGCACAAACAATGGAGATCAAATATTAATTCACTGTCATGTTGTGCCATCATGTCACATACTACATGACAGAAATGTTTGAACCTGTCTTAACTCTTTCAGTTACTAATAGTTTTTCAGAATATACACCAGGGAAAAAAATCTACTACGAAATACCACAAGTATATTATTTTTAATGAGTACAAGCTAATTTATCAATAGTGGCCATAGAGGAAGCAGTTTTTATTTAGCATTATCTTCACATATGAATATCTTTACTAAAAGAAGAAACCTTCCCCATTTATCTTGGAGTGACATTGAATAAAAGGCTCAAGTGGAGCAAACGTATAGAAAATGTAGAAGGGAAGGCCAGGAGACAACTAGGGCTACTTAGAAAACTGGCAGGTACAAGTAGATCTTCACAGATGTGCTATCGCTCTAAGCCCTCAAGAGTGGTAAACTCCCTCACTTCAGATCTGAACTTTGCAAGGTGGCTGCCCAAAAGTGTACTATACTCCAGTGGGTGCCATCCCACTGTGGTATACCAGGAAATGAAACTGCAGATAAACTCGCTGACAGGGGCAAAAATGTGAACAGGAAGAGAAGAAGGAAAAGGGTCGTCCAGTTCATCAGAAGTGAACAGAGATGACTGCCACTTACTTGGCCGGCATGGGCAGATAATTGACGTCCCAGGACAGGGCATAACAGACTTATCACGCATATGCACAAGCTTTGTCTAAGTAGTTCACCATTGTGCCCTTGTAGGCTGTGTGTGCAGGCTACTAGAATGTAACTTTTACAGCCTGTTTAGAAGGGAATACTTGCCCAAGAGTCAACACTGCACTCAAAGTTGTAGGGAACTCCTAAAAACAGTCAAGTTTTATCACAAGAACTTGTCTGTTGGTGTAAATCAGAAAGCGAACACAAGAAGATGAAAGCATTATTTAGACCAAATGTGAAAAGAAAGAGAACACAGAACATCACTCTGTGCATGAGATTCACAATAAACATTCCACAAGAAACCATTAGACACTTGACACTGAAAAATCTAACTACTTTTATTTACTGTGGCTTGCTTTTTTTACTGTTTAATGCCGGGTTAAGGAAACCCGGGTTCTGAGGGGATGGAAATTGTTTTCATTACAGCTCCCTGTGTGGTTTCCAGGTCCTCATTGGGGTTTGGAGAGGGGGAGGTGTGTGTGTGTGTGGAATAGACCCACTGCCCCCCTATAAAGCGTGTTGTAAAAATCAGCTAATCAGAGACGTTTCTTTCAAAATTGGAGTGCATCTGCCTGAAAGGTACGGAACCAACAGACTGCATACAAATAAGCCAGATTTGTAAAATGGATGTGCTTGCAAAACTCAGGAACAAGATCAAAGTTGGGAGAGCCAACAGCACTAGCCATGCGACCCTAAAGCTCAGGCACACCAGGTCAAAACTCCTATTACATTTTTGGAGACAGGGAGGTAGCCATGTGACCCTAAAGCTGTGTGCCCACCCGACCAACACAACAAAACCCTATCACAGCAGTTGTTGTAAACAATCAGCTAGCCATCTGACCCTAAAGCTCAGGCCCACCCAGACACAACAACAAAACCCTAACTTACATAGTTCATGGCAAACTGCCATGCGACCCTAAATAGACTCAGGAACCAACAGTCATCAAACCCTAACTTACATAGTTCATGGCAACAGCACTAGCCATCTGACCCTAAAGCTCAGACTCACCCAGACACAACAACAAAACCCTAACTTACATAGTTCATGGCAACAGCACTAGCCATGCGACCCTAAAGCTCAGACTCACCCAGACACAACAACAAAACCCTAACTTACATAGTTCATGGCAACAGCACTAGCCATCTGACTCAAAAGCCCACCCAGACACAGACTTAGAAAATGACAAATGCAGGCAGGAAAAACACTTAAAGAACCTACCAGTCTACATGTGACCCCTATAACACAGATTGGCGTCTGGGCAGACTGGGACACATCAAACAGGTTGTACAGCAGGGTCTGATTTTTGTGCTGAGCGAAGAGGTCAAATTCGTCAAGAATAAACACAATCGGCTTGCTGGCCTGGTCCCCTGTAAAATATCATACCAGATGATGGGAAAATACAAACTGGTGACTTTATACCACAATATTATGATAGACAGAACAAACATGACACATACATCATCATCATTATCATGACACAGCAATCATATGCCTTCACAACCAAGCCACTCTGACAGCCTTTTGTATTGTTTCTTCATTTTATCCAAATAAAGAATAAGCCTTCAACCAATTCAAGCCAGACCCTTTCCGTGTGGGTCCCAGGACCCCATTGTGGGGACAACAAGAATAGACCCACTGCCTCCCCAACAGGCATGTCGTAAGAGTCAACTAATTGGGTGTTTCCTTCCAAGTCGGAGTGCATCTGCCTGAGAGGCAAGAAACCAACAGTCTGCATACAAATATGCAAGATTTGTGAAACGGATGTACTTGCAAAAATCAAGTCCTGGAACAAAGCCAAAGTCCTAGATATGGACGAACAACCAGGTCTTTCCGCCAGGGTTTACAGCCGGTGAATGCAAACACCAGTTAGCCAGGCCCCCTCTATCATTTATCGTCTCCTGCAGTTCTTTTCCAAGCTCTTCTACCATTTACTGTCTCCTGCAGTTCTTTCCAAGCTCTTGTATCATTTATCGTCTCCTGCAGTTCTTTCCAAGCTCTTCTACCATTTACTGTCTCCTGCAGTTCTTTCCAAGCTCTTCTATCATTTATCGTCTCCTGCAGTTCTTTCCAAGCTCTTCTATCATTTACTGTCTCCTGCAGTTCTTTCCAAGCTCTTGTATCATTTATCGTCTCCTGCAGTTCTTTCCAAGCTCTTGTATCATTTATCGTCTCCTGCAGCTCTCTTTCCAAGCTCTTCTACCATTTACTGTCTCCTGCAGTTCTTTCCAAGCTCTTCTAACATTTACTGTCTCCTGCAGTTCTTTCCAAGCTCTTCTACCATTTACTGTCTCCTGCAGTTCTTTCCAAGCTCTTGTATCATTTATCGTCTCCTGCAGTTCTTTCCAAGCTCTTGTATCATTTATCGTCTCCTGCAGTTCTTTCCAAGCTCTTGTATCATTTTTCGTCTCCTGCAGTTCTTTCCAAGCTCTTCTGCCATTTACTGTCTCCTGCAGTTCTTTCCAAGCTCTTGTGTCATTTATCGTCTCCTGCAGCTCTTTCCAAGCCCTTACTATATCATCCTGGCAGTAATCTAGACTCTTTCCTCGAGGTTTGTGGTGAAATGTTTCTTTTAGTAGACTAGACTATCAATCAGTTGGACATTACTACTAGTTTTCTATGGAATAATGTTTTTATAACTAGTTTCCTGTCAACCCTAATGAATAGCCTCACATGACATGCATACTGGGCTACAACATTACTTATCCTTCTTTGCTTCCTTTTTTCCCTGTCTAGGTTCCAGGGTCCCAGTGTGGGGAAAACAAGAATAGACCACCCCCCCCTCCCCTCAACAAGCATATCATAGAAGTCAAGCATCCTTCGAAGTTGGAGTACATCTGCCTGAGAGAGACAACCATGAATCTGCATACAAATAAGCCAGATATGTGAAACGGATGTGCACACAACACTCAGGTTCTGGAACAGGACTAAAGTCTGGAGGTGGACGAAACACCCAGAACTTTCTGTCGGTGAAAGGGAAGAAGAAGCCTCTCATTGTAGGCCAGGGTAATGAGCAATGGTGTTATTTTGTGACGTAGAAAATGCACAGATTGAACTGAAATCACAATACATTCATATAATCTACAACCAGAATTGTGTCTCCAATACTTACCCTTTTTCAAAGCTTCTATTAAAAACTGCAGTGTTTCTGCGAACGATCTCTGTGAATAATACACAAAATAGTTTTAATTCACTCAAAACTAATCAATTTACTGCAGATATTTGGCTCTACAATTATCTTGGTTATCCGATACTGAAATTCTTTAGCAACCAAACTAATAAAATTAAACAAATGTAATATCTGAAATTACCACATTCACTAAAATATTCCCAGTTTATAATACAGAGGGTTGAACAGGATATTCTGCTACTTCAGCCCCCCCCTCCCCCAAATGCATGCACACAATATGACAATACAGATCTACAAAGACTGTTATCTTGCACACAATATGATAACACAGATCTACAAAGACTGTTATCTTGCACACAATACGACAATACAGATCTACAAAGACTGTTATCTTGCACACAATATGATAACACAGATCTACAAAGACTGTTATCTTGCACACAATATGACAATACAGATCTACAAAGACTGTTATCTTGCACACAATACGACAATATAGATCTACAAAGACTGTTATCTTGCACACAATACAGATCTACAAAGACTTATCTTGCACACAATATGACAATACAGATCTACAAAGACTGTTATCTTGAACACAATATGATAACACAGATCTACAAAGACTGTTATCTTGCACACAATATGATAACACAGATCTACAAAGACTGTTATCTTGCACACACTATGATAACACAGATCTACAAAGACTGTTATCTTGCACACAATACGACAATATAGATCTACAAAGACTTATCTTGCACACAATACGACAATATAGATCTACAAAGACTGTTATCTTGCACACAATATGACAATACAGATCTACAAAGACTGTTATCTTGAACACAATATGATAACACAGATCTACAAAGACTGTTATCTTGCACACAATATGATAACACAGATCTACAAAGACTGTTATCTTGCACACACTATGATAACACAGATCTACAAAGACTTATCTTGCACACAATACGACAATATAGATCTACAAAGACTTATCTTGCACACAATATTCTTCTTCTTCTTCTTCTTGTTCACCGGCTGTGAATTCCGGCGGTAAGTCGCGGTTGTTCGTCCAAAATGGACTTTTGGCTTTTACCTTGACCTGAGTTTTGCGTGTACATCCGTTTTACTGGCTTATTTGTTTGTAGTACTCGTTCCCCGCATCTCCGGCAGATGTACTCCGACTTCGGAGGAAGACGTCAAGCCTATTTCTAGGTTGACTGTGGCCATTGTTTTGTGTGGGTCGAGATGGTGCCTCATTTGTGTGGTGTCCTCTTTGACTTTTAACAGGTGTGGCCCCCGGCATGTCGTCCTTAAGGCAGCTCTATGTAGAGTTTTCAGCCCTCAAGGGAAGGCAGGGGCAGATCATGGGCATTCCCCGCCATCCAAGGAGGCTTCCATAAATGCAGAGCCGACACATGATGCTCTGGTTCTGGGCTCACCCAAGGAATCGTCACGTCCTGCCCATGACTTCTTAACCTCACAACCGTGTATTGAGCTTCCCGCGCTACAAGGCTGCACTCTTCGGAGATCAGCGGGGAGCAGCCCGCAGGTCTAGGACGTTTGTAGCCACACAAATAGGTACATTCTTTTTCATCTTACGTTAGACACCTTTAACGTTGTTTCAGCTATGCCCTTAGCACGACAGAATGGGGAAGCAAAATGCGTCAGGCGTGGCTTCACCTGTTTGGTCCCAACACTCGGGCGAGTTGGACCAGTGGATACGGACATTCGGACTTTTTCCTAATCGGTACGAATTATGATCGTCGGA
Source organism: Candidula unifasciata (assembly GCA_905116865.2). NCBI lineage: Eukaryota > Metazoa > Mollusca > Gastropoda > Stylommatophora > Geomitridae > Candidula > Candidula unifasciata. The sequence goes on from CAJHNH020004434.1 coordinate 110,013, forward strand.
CTCTGAGCTTGCATATGTGCCGTGGGGTATAACTTTGTCGGACATTATTTCCAAGCCAGCATATGAAAAGTTGCTGCCGTGGTGTACCTCAACGCGGTGACGACGACACTGAGGATTGACAGAGGATGTACGTAGGTAGGATCTTGCTGCGACAAGAGATGTTACTCGTCTTGGCTGCGGGTAAATCTCTCGGTCAGGGTTGAGTCTCAGCAGCGAATTTTAAACCAAGAGTTGTCATTTGATGGTACATTAGCAAGCAATATTTGAGTTTTTTTGGTTTATTTTTTATTGTTAGACTTTTTCACCCATGCGTTGGGGGCGGGCTGGTGAAAGCCAGAAAGGACACTACACCTCTGGGGGCTGCCAGTTCCGAGATCCCCTGCCAACTCTGTTAATGCTCATTTGAGACATTATCCGTGGCGCACGACGGGGACGTGCAACAGGAGTCTTGCATGAGGTTCCGTAAAACCAGAACAGTGAAGGACTGGCGCCCGAGTGGGGTACGGAGTATCTCCTTATACACCTCACATCAGACTTAACTTTGCCTCATGCCTGTGACCGAAATCACCGCGCCACGCACACAATATGACAATACAGATCTACAAAGACTGTTATCTTGTACACAATAAGATAACACAGACGTACAAAGACTCTGTCCCCAACTGTGTTCTCTAGCTTGAGCTGTCTGGTGATCTCTCGTAAGGCCAGCTTGTCATCCGTCTGCAACAAACCTGTTGACCATACAAAAATATCAAGGTCTGCACTTCAGTAGGAAATCTCTTCTTCTTCACAATGACCAGCTTAAAACTCAGGCAGAAAATCCTGGTTGTTCACTTCTCTACTTTGGCCTTGTTCCAGGATGTCAGCTGTGTGTGCACATCCATTTCACAGCAGAGCTTATTTGTGTGCAGACTGTTGGTTCCTCACCTCTCAGGCAGATACACTCCGACTTCGAAGTAAACACCCAATCAATCACCTTTCACACCATGACCGTTAGGACGTCAGTGGGTCTTTTCTCATCCACCCCCCCCCCCCCCCCCCCCCCCCCAGCATTAGGTACACACACAGCAGGTCCCCATATCCCACAAAAAGTTTATGAAATATCAAAACTTTACATTAACTCGGTCAAGGACTTATTAAAGTGTGCGAAAGTTACCACTGGATCCCCAAATCAACATCTTTCTCATCACTGGCTGTACACTCAGACAGAAAGCTCTGGTTGTTCGTCTATTTATGGACTTAAGTCTTGTTCCAGAACTTGAGTTGTGAATGCGTGTCCATTTTACAGATCTGGTTTATTTATATGCAGACTGTTGGTTCCTTGCTTCTCAGGCAGATGCACTCCAACTTTGAAAAAAACATCAGCAGAGGATGTGCTACGTCATAACAATGAATGACACAACATCTTTGGTACTCAACTCTCAGGATGCATCACTTCTAACATGGTCACCAACAGGCGGTGTGCTCAAGGTCTTCACCAGTCCTCCAGTACCCTGCCCTGAAGGTTACTGGACCAGATTTCCTTGGTCCTGAAAAACCTGGGTATTCTTGCAGTATAGGCTGTTGTGCTTGGCTTATGCAAGTATACAAAACGAATTCAGTGAAAGTTGAAAGTATCCTCTGAGTTTATGGTCCTGTTCTATGTCTGAAAGTCTAGTCTCTAAACTAATTTGCCCTAATCACTCAGCTCTATCAGAAAAACTTAACACAGACAGCACTATACACTTTTACAAAATCATAACTACAACCACCCATGGCAAATGACGGCCGCCATCACCCACAATAACAAAATCATCACTATTACCCCACAACAACCATCATCCTCATCAGCAACCATCAGACCCTCTACGCCAACAAGCACCCCACATCAACTACCAAATTTCAACAGCAAAAATAACCACAAAATCACAACAAACCTGTCAACTGTACTAACTGAACATTCTCTTTAACTGCCACATCTGAATGCAAATCTTCCACAACCCTCTGTATTAGCTGTGAAATTTACCAAAAGATACAACAAATAAATGAATACAATTCCACTGGGGAACGAGAAGACAGAATGAATAACTTAAAGTATTCCTCTGACTGAACATTTTCAATGTCCTTACTCACACAGGACTACGGACATAACCAGGCTGGTGTTGTCATTATGGGTGCCCTAATTATAACCCCCTTTAGAGGTTGAATGGGGTATCTGAGATCTGCCCTGTCGGTCTGCCATCCAGACTGAGATTTTGTAGTTTCGAAGTGTTGCACCTTCAGGTATCAGCAAGGGCGGCACAAAAATGCATGCACGCAGTACTATCCTTATGTCGCGTGCGGATGTGCACTAGAACGCACCAGTACTGAGCGAGCAAATAAGACGTCAAAACAATAGGTAAGGTTGTGAAAGGAATTCAATGTTTACAGTCTGAAAGAGACAGACGTGTGGATCCTTGAGGATGCTTTATCCCGGGATGCCACTTAAGGAATGGTAATCAAAGTTGGATCCTTGAGGACGCTCTACCCCGGGACTCCACTACAAACCTCAGCAGAAAGCTGGAATATTGTCTACTACGCTCGGCAGTAAGCCGGTATACTTATACTACCTTGTTCAGACTGCAGAAGAGAAGAACGAGATGACTGTCCGGATTTCCAAGGTCGAACTGAGATCGATATAACTGTCCGGATTTCCAAGGTCGGACTGCGACCTGTAATTTGTTATGAAGTCAGTTGATGCCGAGCAGGCTCGTGTTGGTGTGTTTGGATGAGTCTTTATTAACTGCACATTTTCTCCTTCTGTTGATCATTGCTATTGTCAATACAACAATGGAACCTTTTAAGAGAGTTATCGTTCAACTACATTTGGAAGCCTTTAACCTTCATCATGTTCTGTTACACTTGGCCGGTGGCACTGTAATTGTTTGATGCCATTTGTTACACTAACGACGCCCTAATTCATCGTTGGTACGCCGCACATCAGTAAGAAGCCGCCGCACGTCACACCTTAGTTAACTCTAGTGAAAGCCAATATTTAGAGCCAGAAATAGGAAGTCAGGAGCTTTCAGAAACTCTTCTTCATCCTTGTTATAATTTTTAAAAGACAATATTTGCATTATTATTACATCAGTAATATAGTTTGAAAATTTTATGGAAAAAAACAACTGTAAACTTTATGTGACGACCAAAGGAGGGCAAAATCCAGCATCAAACATGGAGAAATCCCATGGTCTTTAGGGTTTCAATTGCCAACTAATGGCCAGATGAGTTGCATACATGTCACAGAAACAAAAACAAACTCAGTTTTCCGAGCTGAGTTGAGCCAAGAATAAACATCACAGCACTCAGGGCATTCCCATAAACGCTTCTCCCCCATCTTCAGCAGCCAGCACAGAGTTCCAAACCAATGGTGCAAGCGGCATTCTGATTATACGTCCATTTTACCTCCTCTCTGTGTCGAGTGTAGGTCAGATCATCTCGTTGCTCCCCGCTGTATTACTTTCACCAAACTGTGGTGATCCATTTGCTCCTCCGAATTGTACACGGTCTCCCAAAAAGCCCTAACCATGACTGCCTTATCATCATCAATATTCCGCCAAGCTGTGCCGAGCCATCCAGTCTTTTTGCCTATTCATTTCCCAACACATCAGCATACAGTGGAGAAAAGATCTAGTCAATGTTTCTCACCTGTTACCCCTGAAGCGAAGCTTGCCACTCTGCACGAAGCATGCCTTTCCTCACCTTCCTCAGCATTGTTTTCTGAGTCAGTTACAATCACAATGTTTCTTCACTGGTCTAATATTTTATTTTGGAACAGTCAACCCTCATTAACATGAACTGGCTTAAGGACACTCAGTTAACACAAACATTTTGGTCATGGCAGGCATGCATTATTTCTTGCAGAAAGTTTTACTGGTTAACATGAATTTATTACCAAAAACTACCAACAGATGTTTAGTCCATTGCGTCACCAGTTCTCATTTTCAAAGCTTTCATATTTTTCTGTTGTTCCTGTGCTAGGTATGTTAGAAATTAAGTCAAATTAAATTAACTTATTTGGGTGTTTGAACTAGGAGTTATTGTTATTTGGCATATATAAATATATAAACTGGTTTGTGGGCAGTAGTCCTAAATTTGCCTCACCATGTAATATTCCCAAAGACAATAGTAGTGCACTGTAGTTAACCTTTAGTGTGAAAGCAGTACAGAATTGTTTTGTGTTACAATACTGAAATTTGAATCTCTGGTTAGCAAGGATTTAGGTCCTGCCATCTCAGGAGTCTTTCATAAGTATATAACCGACATAATGATTCTGCAGTGCATAAAACTGTTTCCCTGTGGTGCACAGAAAGTTCTCCAATTAAAAAAAACTAAAAACTTGTAAAAATGAACCAGACAAAGAGAAAGATTCAAAGACAAGAAAGAAGACAAATCTCACCATAGATTTTCCACAGCCCCTGGGTCCTATCAACAGTAGAGAATTACTTTCTCCAGTTGTTGCAGTTCTTTTCATGAGATCATACAGCTGCCTGTGGGAGCAATGACATTATTAACCAATTATTTCATGTTCAGATTGTTTATTTGTATGCAGATTGTTAGTTGCTTGCCCCTCAGGCGTACAGGATGTATTTAAACTTTGAAGGAAACCCCAATCAGTCAACTTTTATGAAATGCTTGTTAGGGGGACACTGGGTTTACTCCCCCCCCCCTGCCCGCCAACAACAGGGTCTGGAAACTCACACAAGGAGTTTTTCTTTTGAAAATAACAGGTAGCTAACTGCCTTAATAATGGTACATTTTCAAAACTCTCTGTAATACAATAATTCTGAAACACATGCATGAACGTAACACATACAATTTATATGTGCATATATTTACGTATAAACAACTACTGTACATGCGATAGCTGTTTATAAAAAATAATAAAAATACACTCACTTCCGTTCTTTCTCATAGCCGCTGATGACGGGTGGTTTGTTGACTTGGGAAATTCTCAACCTCAGGATTCTCTGTGTCTCCTCCAGAGGATTAAAGTCTGGATCAACTAACGAAGGTTTCGCTGCCGATGGAGCAATCCTTTTCTTCGCTGGAGTCTTCTTTGGTGAGCTGATTCCTAGTTTGTGTTTTCTAGGAGAGGCGATTCTCGACTCCAATAATGATGGAGACAGTGCAATCTGCGAGTTAAACTTGGAAGGAGTTGCAATTGTTCTTTTAGTTGGGGTCAGATTACTCCTGCGATCATGAGATGTGATTTCTGAAACTTTGACATGGTTTCTCAAAGAGTTTGCATCCTCTTGATGATTATTTTTAACCATTTTGTAACTAGATGAAAAGAAAGTGTATAAATGATTTTTAAAATGTTTAACTTAAAAAAAAGGAAACAAAAATAAATAAAAGATGAACAAAAAAAGCAGTTATTTTGACTCTATCTTGAGCAGCGAAACATGTTGTGTCACTAGCTACTCATCATATGTGCCCACTCAAAACATCTTATTATCTTTAAGTCGTGTCAGTTAGCTTCTTTCCAGATGCTAGTTTTCCACCATGCCATGGAGATGGCGAGCATGACTAGCAAAACACCTCATGTTAAGAACCTGCCACAGCAAGAGCAATAGATTTGGGGACCAGTGTTACCATCATACATAGTTGACCTGTTTTTTCTCAGACACTCAGCTCTCCACCTGTTTGTAATTCTCTTCTCCTTTGTCCTAAGTCCCTTTCAAATATCCACCTCCAGGCAACTTGATATATATCGCATTCCTTTCCATTAATCCACCGTAATACCTGGATCCTTCATGTCCCGCTTACGCAGATCATCTAGTGAGCACCGGAAGTTCAAAATTCTGCGGCGGCGGTATAGTCCCTGGAAGTATGCAATTGACATGTGACTGAAGCCCATTAGGGTATATTTTCTGCCTCGATAATTTGGGACCGTTATTCAGAAGATAGCCCACTTAGTAATACAGTAATTAAAAAGTTTACTATCCTCCGAATAGCGGGCACAAAAGATGGCGGCTGCAAAAACACCCTCAGTCACGTGTAAAATGCGCACTTCAGGCGACTTAATTTGCGGTTTTCCGGCGACTACCGTCACCGCCGAGAGTAACCCCCATGCCGCTTGGATTGGGGCTAAACTAGATGAAGTAGATGGCTGGGACTCACAAGCAGCAGCTTCCGCAACTCCTGCAGCTTTTCTCGTGAGTTTTTGGCCGCTATCTTTTGTGCCCGTTATTAGGAGGATAGCCAAAAAGTTACTAGACTAGTAGTTAGTTAGTTTTGAGTAGTTACTCTGTTTGTTGTTGTCTTTCAACACAAAAAGGAAAAAGTTTCATGGTAATTATTTGATCTCAGCAGCCAGTTCGTTTTCAAAAGGCCAATTTCGCTCCCTCTTACCATTTATAACTATAATCTGTAATTAATCCAATCAATAGATGGTGTTCTCTATTAGTTGACTTTTAACATTTTAACCATTCTCCCGCGTCTGCTCGTAGCCTGCAAACAGCAACCAGGGGCGGTCACTCTGCGCAACTGATTTCATTTTTTTTAAAAACGGAACATAATTTGACGGTACACAATATTAACTATTTACTTCTGGAAGAAAGGCAGAGGAAGACCAAAGAGAATATGGGTGCAGGATGTAGCGGATGACCTCTAGATAGGTGTATTGGATGCGGAACATCTTGCTTGTGACCGAGAAGTTTTCCGTAGGGTTATTATGAGAGCAAGGTTCTGCAAAGAACATGTAGTTACTGACTGACTGAGTGAATGACATATGAGAGCCAATAATAATAAACATATGACAACCTACCTTACCGACAGGGGCGTAGCTATAGTATAGCAAGTAGGGAAGATGCCCCGGGTGTCGCTTGAAGGGTGTGGGGGCGTCAGAACACTCTTTTCAAAGTGGTAGCGTCACATCTGGAGTGTCCACAGTCAGTTCTAAATCTTCTGGGGTCGTTACAAGCGGTCACATCGTATGGTACAGAGCACGCGTTATCGCCGGTGCGAGAATCGAAGACAATTGCTTGTGAACGGTCAGCAAACATGAATGAACGGCCAATCCCGGTGAGTATGGGCCACACCGTTAGCTGTACCGAAAATATAATTAGGGACGCCACGGCAGTGAAGTAGCTAGCACGCTTGTGTGCTGGTTCAGTGCTCGACTTGGGTTCAAATCAATGTCAGGGCGGATTTTAAAAATTGATCTGGCTTCCAAGACGACCCATATGTATCCGGAAATGTCATGGGAGTTAATTGGGGCTAGCGAGATGTTCATCACATCATCCGGGGCGGCGCCCCCCCCCGCCCCCCAAAAAAGGATGTGTGCCGATTACCACGACAGGCCCGACCCTGAACAGAAGTGATGTCATTAATGCCAAGCGAAATGTGTTTTGCTAAGAAGATAACGACAAAAAAGTAGGACTCATTATCCCTGTCTAAGTTGGTGGACACTATGATATAAACTGGGACAACCAAACATTAAAATCTCATCAAAAGCACAAGACTTTTAGTTATTCAACACAGAATGGGTATGCTACATCGTTTTAATCTTGTGAAGCTATTGAGGGGGAGATCGGAGCACCTATGGACCTGTCTGGAGTGCTATGCTGACAGTCATCACTAATAATTAAATGCATGAAGTCAGCTCAAGACTGGTATTATTTGCATCGACCCTGGCTGTTGAAGACACAGACGAAGCCCTTACGGGGATGTCTGAAATTCCATCATGATGGTTGTTAACTCAACTCATATCATATCACTTACTTACCCTTGTGGGTTCCGGGTCCCTGTTATAGGGAAAACAAGAATAGACCCACTGCCCAAAAGCATGTCCTATGAGTCCACTAATTAGGAACTTCCTTCAAAGTCGGAGTGGATTTGCATGAGAGGCAAGAAACCAGCAGTTTGCATACAAATGTTAGAGCTGTAAAGCGGCTGCACACGCAACACGTAGGTTCTGGAACAGGACTGCAGTCCAGCAGTGGATGAACAGCCAGAACTTTCCGCCAGAGTTTACAGCTGGTGAACACGAAGAAGAAGAAGAAGAAGATATCACTAAACACCAATTGTCTATAAAAATATAGCACATGAACCTTGGCGCTGATGTCGCGAGAAAAGCCGTTAGAATTGTATTGGTATAATCGGTGCTACTGTAGTTCTTTTTAGAAGATTGGTGTCCCGTGATGACCTAGTTGAGTTAAGAAATCACATCATAGTACTCGGGGCATTTCCATACGCGCTTCGTCCCAATCCCCAAAGCCAGCACAGAGTTCCAATAATAATGGTGCCAGTCGTAGTCTGGTTGTAAGCTCGTCTTGTCTTTCCTCTGAGCGTAGTGTGCCGGCCGAACCCTCTGGTCACACCACCCAGGTGCATCATTCTCTCCAACCCATAATAATCTAGTTTCTCTCCTGACTTCGTTACTTGTTCCCAAAGAGCTCTGACCACATCTGCTTTGTCATGCATCAATTCACCATCCAGCGGTGCAGATCCAGCCAGTCTGTCTGTCTATGTTCATTTGCCAACACGCCGGCATAACCCGGAGAAAAGATCAAAAGTATGCCCCCTACCGGTGACCTTGCGAATGAAGCTTGCCACTTTTCTCGAAACAATCCTGTCTTCACCTTTTTCAGCATGCCTTCTGACCCAGATAGTCAACACACCATCCCTTCGGATCCCCTTCCCAGAAAATGTCACAGCGTGTATGCGGGCAACCAACCAGTTTTTTGTTGGTTTGTTAACTCTCTTTTAGCCTTCGGCATGCTGTGCTTGTCTGATCGCAGTCCTTTTCACTTGTTCGCCTAGCAGTCTGATCATAGCAGCAGACTCACGGCGATGAGCTGATTGGTCCTCGTCCCTCGTTTGGTTTCCGAGGCCCTATTTTGGATAAAGAAAGAATAAACCCAGGGCCTCTCCACAAGCAGGTCGTAAAAGGCTACTTATTAGGGGTGCTTCCCTAGAAGTGGGAGTGCTTCTGCCTGAGAAGCAAGGAACCAATAATTTGCGTAAAAATAAGCCAAAACTGTAAAACGGATGTGCACGCAAATCTCAAGTTCTAGAACAAAACCAAAGATCAGAAATATACGAACCAGAACCAGAGTTTACAGTCAGTGAACACTGTGAGTCTGAGATTTGTTTCTGTAGAAGGCAAAACTAAAATGCTAACCCACACAGTCCGTGGCAACAACACTAGCCATGCGCACCTAAATCCTCCCTTCTCCCACCTACACAGCAAAAGTTGGTAAATTCAGGCAGAACGCTTAAGAACAACACTTGGTTTTCACCAAGCCTTTCATCAGGACTCATAGAGCATTCAGTACATAGGCCTGATCCAATACTCGTCTAAGCAATACAGTAGCTGTACCTGCAAGCTTATCAGTCTGTTAATTTCCTCTCACACCTGCACATCCTGGCATGAAAATAAAACTGATCTTAGCCACGACCACCTCAAAGGATCGAATCACTGTCATCGAGCCCAGCCCATCTCTGACTGCAGTCCTTAAACAGCTAAGACCTCTTGTCACAATGATCACCTTTTGTAATTTGTGATTGTGTGTATATTTGTTGGTGGGGTGGAAGGAGTCATTGTGTGTGCTGCTGGCTAGTTCAACTTTCTGCTATGGCTTATTTTTGCTTCCATCTTTATAAAAATTAGGAGTGCTTGGCACAGGAAAAAAAAAGTTTTATACTGATTCAGTAAGAGGGGGAATTATTAATGTCCTTCACTACATCCCAGTAGAAAAGTGAATAAAGAAATGCAATATGACAGTGGGTGCCACAGGCAGAAGAACAGCATACCAACAGCAATTGGGATCACTTGCGAATGCCTTATATGTCAGTAGCGATATTAAGAGGATATTCTTACTTACTTAGTTGCTCCTCTTCTACCTTGGGGTGAGGATATGAACTACATTAATTAATTAGGAAGTCAGGACACATTTCCAACATTGGTCACACAATCTTCTAAATCTCTGCGTGCGGGTCTGTAACTTACTCTCTGCATTCACCGGCTGTAAACTCTGGCAGAAAGTTCTGGTTCATCCACTTTGTAAATATCACTCATTTTCATGCAGCTGTGCACTCCGAATTTGAAGAAAGCTCCCAATTAGTCGACTCTTACAACATGCTTTTGGATAGGCAGTGGATCTGTTCTTGTTTTTCCTACAAAAGGGCCACGGAACTCACATGGCTAATTGTTTTAAAAGAAAATTGTTTTCAAAATATTTACTTTTTGTCTGCTAGTGTTGTGCTATTGTTTGTTTCCTCTCTGAATTGCTAGTCCAATCTCATTCTGACTCCTTTTAAATAATCTTGTTAACTCCCTGTGTAGGATCCGGGGCCCCATTATGGAGAAACAAAGAATAGACCCACTGCCTCCCAAACAATCATTTTGTAGAAGAATAACTAGGGACTTCCTTCGAAGTGGTAGTGCATCTACCCAAGTGGGAAGGGAACAACCAAGTGCACAAAAATTAACCTGTAAAACGGATGTACATGCAAAACTCAGGCCATGCACAAAACCAAAGTGCAGATGGACAAACAGCCAGGACTTTTCACTGGAGCTTACAGCCAGCGAACAGAGAAGAAGAAGTCTTGTTAACTATAGACAAGAGTTCCTGACATTTTGAATTTCTTCATTGCTGATTAAACTTTGTGACTGACATTTGGTTTCACTGAGGTGACGGTAGCCTTTGAAAATCAAGCAAAATCATCTGTAGATCTAGTTGCTCAATCACTTTACACAATTGCTCACAACTCAAAACAAACTTCTGCTCTTCTACAATATTTCTGCTATTACAAAATTGTAGGAAATTAACAAATACTATATATTACAATATTTTATTTAGATAAAAAGTCATAGTAACAATGGAATGAACAACATAGGTAATATGCATACACATGTAAATATGATATGTCTTTGTTCATACCCACAATTAAAACCTTGTCCCAGCTGCAGGAATCGACTACTGGCAATTAAATTAGTCTGAAATAACCCAGGATGACCAAAGTTAACTTTCGTTAAGTTTCCAGTTTATTTTATTTCGAAGGCTTCAAACTTAAAACCTATACTTGTTTATATCCTCGTGTAGGTTCCTTTGTTCCACTGTACGGACATGAATTAGGAGCTTCCTTCGAAGTTGGAGTGCATCTGCCTGAGAGGCACGAAACCAACAGTCTGCACAAACATGAGTCAGTTCTCTAAAATGGATGTGCATACAACATTCAGGTTCTGGAATAGGACTGGAGTCCAGAAGTGGACGAACAACCAGAACTTTCTGCCAGCCTTTACAGCCAGTCAATACAAAGAAGATGTACTTGTTTATAAAAGAACACATAAAAATAAATAGAATTTTAAATTCAAAGGAATTCTGGGTATTAATTCCTTCTATAACTGTCAGACTAAGAAGCGATACTATTGTACAGAATGTGGGGAAAACAGCTTGTGTGAAATACAGAAGGAAAAATTTAATCTTGTTAGAATGCAGCAACAATAATTACTAACAGGCGCCCCACGTCTTACAAGATCTGATATAATAGCAGACAAGAAGATAAACTGTATTAAAAATATCGTTGAAGACATGACGTCAATAGTTAATTCCGCTCATCGAGTGCCGGGCGATTACATTTTGCCCTCACACAATGTTTGACTGCAAATTTGGAAAATAATGATGATTCCTTCTTCATAACCCACAGGATCATGGAATCATCATAGGAACTGTTCTCACAAATTGATATCTCTTGCCAACATTTCAGGTTTTTTATACCCATTCTAAATTTGCATATTCCAGAGAGTTCAAGCAAACATCATCATCAACATCAGGTGCCTTGCCGAGTGGCGTGGGCGATCATGCCTCTCCACAATCTGCGACTCCTGCAGCATGTATCAGTTCGTGTGCCGACACACCTCCATGCCATGCAACAAACTGTCAAGAATCTTCTCTCGTGGTCTTCCTCTATCCATCCTTCCACAGATCTTTCCAGTGGTCACAACATGTTTCATTTCCCTCTTCTCATAACATGGCCCAAAAATGATGATTGTTCCCTTCCGATGTCTGTGATAAGCGTTGATAGTGTTGGCAAAATAGATGATGTTGACCATAACGTTGTAGTTTGCATATTTTTAATTATAGATCTTTTCTTGTTGCAGAGCCTCATAAAGTATCCGACAATTATCTATGTGCTTTCATTAGACAGACGCTTCTGCACTTTATCCTATGATGGAATACTGGACCAATATGGTTATCGTTATTTCAAGGATTTGTCCGAAGCATCTTATCTCAATTTTCTTTCTAGTTCAGCATTAATAATTATAAAGTCATAAAAATGGGATTAAAAAAAAACAAATAACTCTACAGAGATTAACAGAGAAGAATTAGCTTGAAAATGTGGCAAGAACACTTATCTAGTAAACTGACAAATACACTACCTAAAAGTGGAATGAAGGTAAGTCACATACGATTTGTGGAAAGTTATTTGGTGAATGGATTACAAGAGGTTGTCACAGCTAGATGTGTGATCATTACTTATTACTTGTAGTTATCCTGAAGTAATGTCAACAGTCACTTAACACATGAGAAAATACTGGCAGAGGGACTCACCATAATAAATGAAATGAAAATAACTGATGGGAACATCCATGAAGGAGTCTCTGATAGATGATTACTTCCAAGGAATATGAAAAAAAAAAAAAAAAAAACAGGCTGACTTACAGAAAAATTATGAGCAGTAAAAAGTATATTAGAAAAGAACTTGACATCTTATTTAAGACAAGTCTATTAAGAGTATTTGTTAATACTCAGAAAAAGGATAGAAATATGTGTTGACAAAATTAACATTTACAAAAGTGTTCAAAACATACTGTAGCTTTAATGACATTTTGAAACATGTGATATGCATAACAAAATATTTTCTTATTTAATATACTTAAATTTTGCACACATTCATACATCTAACAAAATCTTGGTAGCATAGCATAATTTCTCAACATACTATCTTTTATTTACACGTTTGGAAAACATAGGAGACTTTCATGATTTAGGAATATCTAAAAGAAACAAACAAAGAGAATAGATGTGACTCAGCCACACAAAAAAAAAAAAAAGTGAGATGTCTTAATTGAGTTAAGAGACATCAACACCAACAGGGGTAAAGCTGATATAATTCAAAAGCAGTAAAACGGCACTTACAAATAGTCACTCAACTTGAACCCGAAAGGCCGTTGAGTTCAAATCCACACCAAGCTGTATTTAAAAAAAAAAATTATCTCGGCTTCCAGGTCAACCCAGCTTAAAGTGGATACCAGGCAAAGTCTTGGGAAGTAAACGTGGCCGGCGTGATGGTGACCACGTCACCCACTGAGTGCTAATATGTCTACAGAATATGGATCTAGCATTATATGCCCAATAGACTCATGGTGTGGAAAAGGGCCCTTTGCTTGAACAGACATAGACTCATGGTGTGGGAAAGGGCCCTTTGCTTGAACAGACATAGACTCATAGTGTGGGAAAGGGCCCTTTGCTTGAACAGACATAGACTCATGGTGTGGAAAAGGGCCCTTTGCTTGAACAGATATAGACTCATGGTGTGGAAAAGGGCCCTTTGCTTGAACAGACATAGACTCATGGTGTGGAAAAGGGCCCTTTGCTTGAACAGACATAGACTCATGGTGTGGAAAAGGGCCCTTTGCTTGAACAGACATAGACTCATGGTGTGGAAAAGGGCCCTTTGCTTGAACAGATATAGACTCATGGTGTGGAAAAGGGCCCTTTGCTTGAACAGACATAGACTCATGGTGTGGAAAAGGGCCCTTTGCTTGAACAGACATAGACTCATGGTGTTGAAAAGGGCCCTTTGCTTGAACAGATATAGACTCATGGTGTGGAAAGGGCCCTTTGCTTGAACAGACATAGACTCATGGTGTGGAAAAGGGCCCTTTGCTTGAACAGATATAGACTCATGGTGTGGAAAAGGGCCCTTTGCTTGAACAGATATAGACTCATGGTGTGGAAAAGGGCCCTTTGCTTGAACAGACATAGACTCATAGTGTGGAAAAGGGCCCTTTGCTTGAACAGACATAGACTCATGGTGTGGAAAAGGGCCCTTTGCTTGAACAGACATAGACTCATGGTGTGGAAAAGGGCCCTTTACTTGAACAGACATAGACTCATGGTGTGGAAAAGGGCCCTTTGCTTGAACAGATATAGACTCATGGTGTGGAAAAGGGCCCTTTGCTTGAACAGACATAGACTCATGGTGTGGAAAAGGGCCCTTTGCTTGAACAGACATAGACTCATGGTGTGGAAAAGGGCCCTTTGCTTGAACAGACATAGACTCATGGTGTGGAAAAGGGCCCTTTGCTTGAACAGATATAGCAGAAAACAAAACAGCACTAACTGGGAGACCATGTGGTTCCAAGAGACTGTCATAACCAAAGGTTTAATGGGGATCAATAGTAAATATTCACCACAAGTATGCAGTCAAGTTCCTCTTACAGCTATGTCAGTTTCAAAACCCAAAAGTAAACATTAACTTCATATAAACAATATTTTAGGGACAAAACAATGTAGGAAAAAGAAATGTTTTTTTTTAAAGAAGATGTGACAAATGTTGCAGTCATTACATTACATACCAGTTTTATGCTTCATAAGTCTTTATTTACATTCATTATATTTTATGTAATAACAATCTTATCTAAACAACTGATAAATTTCAACCAATCAGAACCTCACAAAAAACATGAATAGCAAGCATGCCCATTCGTTTATCAGCAGAAACAGCCAGAAACAAAAAGTTTACCAAGCAGACATGAAATTCTTTCAAAATTCTCATACTAATAAACAATCTGCCACTAACGCACCCTCTCACATCATACATACTAGAACACATACAAGCTCTACATGAAATATTCATAACTTTTGGGCATGTTGGGCAAGCCAGTCTGGTTATACACAACAGCACTATCTGGGTTGTCTGCATACTCTGCTCCTTTGGCTTCCTCTGTCTCATAATCAGCTCCCTCAAGTCTGTCCTTGCAGCAGAAGAGGATGATACAGACCACCAAAATGATGAACAGTGCGCAACCAACTACGGATAAAAAAAAAAAAAAAAAGATACAGGTCGTGTCACAAGATATCGTAGGTGCATAAAATAAAATATCTTGTAAGTGAAGAGTGGGTATTCACAAAATAGAAGCCGATATAATACTTTCTGATGCACAGTGGATACTGTAGAAATTAATCATAATTATCCCTCTATGGGTTCAAGGCCAGGGCTCCATTCTGGAGAATAAGAATAGGACCCCCCCCCCCCCCCCATATGTTGTGGGAGGTGAGGTGACTAATTAGAGTAGTGCCCTTTAAAGTTGGAGTGTATCTGCATTAGAGACTAGAAACAACGGTCTGAATACAAATAAGCCAGAGCTGTAAAATGGATGTGCAAAAACAAAACTCCAAGTTCTGAAACAAGACCAAAGTCCAGGAGTGGATGAACAACTTGAACTTTCTGCCAGAGTTTACAGCTGGTGACAGCTATGAAGAAGCACAAACTAAAAGAAAAAACAACAACACGACTATGTGGATGTCTGTAGGCCTGAGCCTGTGTAGTTTACAAAAAAATCCCAACTGTAATCTAAAAAAATTCAAATCTCGCCATCACTGCCAGGTGCCCTGCTGATAAAAATAGGTGGCCCTGTTTTGCCATCTCACATGATCACTAGAATAAAGGATCAGGTCAGTTATCTTGTCAACATGAGTATTCTTGGCACCCTGAATGTTTTGCCATTGCTTCCCTTCTTGGCAGTGACCATACTGGTCAGGTCTTCTTCTTTACATTCACCAGCTGTAAACTCCAGCACAAAGTTCAATTTGTACATCCACTTCTGGACTTTAGTCTTGTTCCAGAACCCGAGTTTTGTATGTACAAATCTATATTACAGATCTATTTTATAGATCTGCCCTTTTTTTTATGCAGACTGTTGGTTCCTCGCCTATCAGGCAGATGCACTCCAACTTAGAAGGAAACCTCCCTAATTAGAAGACTCATATGACATGCTTGTTGGGGGCAGTGGGTCTATTCCATTTCCTTCCACAACAGGACCCTGAAACTCACACAGGGAACTGGTCAGGTGACTACAGCATTGTCACTCTTGTGCAATCCTTTGTCCATCATCTGGAAAACTTGAAACAAATAAATTCTAAACTAAGTAAAAAGAATGTTTACTGTAGAAAATATTAATAAACCAATTGCACTTTGTTTGACAACTAACCTCCAACCAAAGCTTTCTCCTCGTCTGAAAGGGGTGGGTCCGTCACTCTCCGGTAGGTCACATTCTGTAACACTCCAGTGAATGGTCTGCTCCTGATTGGCTCCGGGGACACTGTGATCTCTTCAAATCCACACATGTCTTCTCTGACCTGCAATAGATAAAGTGTGTTTACCAATGTCATGATCATGAATATCCGATTACACTCCAGCCAAATGTTTCTTCAAGTTCACAGCTGTACACTCAGACGGAACATTCTGGTTATTTGTCCACTTCTGGACTCAAGTCTTGTTCCAGAACGTGTGTTCTGCATGCATATCCATTTGATAGATCTGGCTTATTTGTATGCAGACTGTTGGTTCCTCATCTCCCAGCCAGATGCACTTCGACTTTAAAGGACACAACCGTAATAAGTTTTCTGGGATGCTTTTTAAGAGGGCAGTGGGCCTACATTTCTAATTATTCATACTAAAAGAGGCCAAAAGTGCCAGACTGGATTCCTTCCATGATATGGAAAGGACAGAACAGGATCGAACAAAATGGATGATGAATGCAAGCCTTACATTTTCTTCTTTGCGTTCAGTTTCATAAGCTCAGATAAGACCATCAGGAGAGTAGCCCCTATGAACTTGCATGTCAGCAGCAGGTCCTTCATGGTTGGTTGCTCATAGCTATCTCTGCATACTTTGCTCTTGAGGCTAGGTGTCTTTTCAAAGTTGCAGGTAGAGTGGGCATCTTTACCTGGTTAAAGCTTTGAGGCAGGTGGGACTGCACTTGGTTCTCTGTAGCCTTTGCAAAGCCAGTTTGTTCATTTCCAGAAATACCACAGTGGGTCAGCAAGCAAACACAATGGTGACATTCTTCACATCTTCTTCTGCTCTTTACCCCTCTAAAGCAGTGAGTGGTCTTAAAACTAGGGGATGCAAGGAGGTTTCAAACTGGACATTGGGCAATTTTGAAAGTGAGTAGTTCATTCGTACTTGTAAAAATCTGTTATGCTTATGTTTTACTTTAATAATGAATACCGTATTTTGTTTTTTAGAACCCTTTATTAAACAGAACGATTTGGACATTTTTGTTTTTTATGAGCAGTTTGTACATCTACCCTAAACAACCAAATTACTACAAAAACATGCTTACTGAATTATAGATTAAGAACACTTTCTGATCAAAGCCTATCTCCATTCTTTCTGTTTCCTTGTTGCGGAATCTATTCTCTTCTTCTTTGTAATCACGTTTTATTGTGTTTGGGAGGGAAGATCTTGCCATATACTTAAAAGAGGGGGGAGGGGCGGTCTTGCCACATACTCAAGGGGTCAAGAGGGAGCCTTGCCAGATACTCACGGGGGGCGTGGGGTTCTTGCACACCCCTATCAACCAAACTGTGCCAAGGTCTCCTTCCCTTTGCTACTGCGATCAACTCAACCCACAGCCGCTTTAACATGTTCTTCACTACTCTGTGCAACAAGAGTTAATGAATACCCAAAAATGAACCTTGCAGTGATTGAACTACACCTACCTTATCCGCTGGTATAAGTTCCAAATATGGGGGTCTTGGATCCTGGAAAGCTCTTTTCAGGGGGAAAATGTTATCCACCTGCATGCGGAAAATGCAGCCTTCAAACCCTCGGTTGGCGTTGGATGTGTCTGGAAAGTGTTATAAGGCATTTATGTTAATGAGAAGCCAGCAGAAAATCTGTCAATTAAAATGTGTCAGGGCTACTCTTCTGAACTGATGTGAAAGTTGCAGAGGAAATGCCTCATAATATAACCCCACTGCAATCAATATAGAAATTTGTATTGCACAAATCTAAAGTTCTTAATTTGAAAAAATAAATTTATTTGTAATGAAACATTTGATGATTCTATAATTGCAGAAGGGAAAATTAAACATAAGGAATCATAATAATTTCTGTATGAGCTAAAGAAAACCAGAGCAAATATGACATTTAGGGATAAATTTTAATATCGATTATAAAATATTGAATACAAAGATATCCTTGTATTAATGAAATCTAATCTTGAAAAAAAAAAAAAAAAAAACCTCATAATTTAACTGAATGAAATACTTGCCATTGTTGCCAATAAAAAGATATTTTGGGTTGTCTAAAATGGTGTCAGAAGCTTTACTGGCATCACCAAAAGTTCCAGTGCCTGGTTCATAGTTGTCAACCTAAAAGTGATAGATATATAGATATATAAAAGAAGGTATCAAGGCATACCATTATAACACTGTTTTGTCATAATACCATTATGTTTAATCTGTTGATAATATACATAAAAACTGAGGAGAAAACATTAACAATCCAGGCCTAATTCTATTAGTCTGGATGTACAATAACTGTGTGCAGATGACAAGTTCTATTATTGTTCTTGAACAATCCGTTAGTTTTCAGCTGAGGAAAGAGCAATGCAATCCCTCTTGAAGATGGTGCTTTGGGCACAAGTCTGATCTAAACAATTTCTACATGAAACTCAGAAGCAAGCTCATTTCTGGGTTCAAATGACCAAAATGTCAATACCCCAGATTTAAGAGGGAAAACATCTCCCAGAAGAATCACAACAAGAAAATGTTACTTAACATGACTCAGATAAAACTTCTGCCCCCCCCCCCCCCTCCCCACAACTTCAAACCTGTTGAAACATAAATCAAATTACTATTTCTTATCATGGCCCACAACCCTGTTCAACCTCAGAAGTTATAATTGCAGCATTCATAATGGTTATACCATCTGGTGAATTTTGCAGTCCAGTACAGATAAGGAATGTTAATTGATCTTTTTTTGTTGTTGAGAGAATATACTGAGATAGTTACAGCATGCAAGCTAGGTTGAGAGAATATACGCAGGTAGTAACAGCATGCAAGCTGGGTTGAGAGAATATACTGAGATAGTTACAGCATGCAAGCTGGGTTGAGAGAATATACTCAGGTAGTAACAGCATGCAAGCTAGGTTGAGAGAATATACTCAGGTAGTAACAGCATGCAAGCTAGGTTGAGAGAATATACTCAGGTAGTAACAGCATGCAAGCTGGGTTGAGAGAATATACTCAGGTAGTAACAGCATGCAAGCTGGGTTGAGAGAATATACTCAGGTAGTAACAGCATGCAAGCTGGGTTGAGAGAATATACTCAGGTAGTAACAGCATGCAAGCTGGGTTGAGAGAATATACTCAGGTAGTAACAGCATGCAAGCTGGGTTGAGAGAATATACTCAGGTAGTAACAGCATGCAAGCTGTGTTGAGAGAATATACTCAGGTAGTAACAGCATGCAAGCTGGGTTACTTTTTGACCGAGTGTATGAGCTAACTTACCCTGACCACCAGAC
Source organism: Candidula unifasciata (assembly GCA_905116865.2). Classification (NCBI taxonomy): domain Eukaryota; kingdom Metazoa; phylum Mollusca; class Gastropoda; order Stylommatophora; family Geomitridae; genus Candidula; species Candidula unifasciata. The sequence continues at coordinate 129,581 of CAJHNH020004434.1, forward strand.
GTTTGCCGTAGTCAAATCTCTCCACCACCACCACATGTGTCTGACTGTTGGCGTAGTCAATCCCTTGGTTCATTGGAGTGTTGACCTCAACTCGCTCAAAGCCCACATCCATTGCTACCTTCACACCACCTGCACGGATGAAACATCAGGAAAGAAAGTGGTAACATTATTAAAACCCATGAGGTCTCTATCAATGGATGGAATCTTTGACAATGGGGATTTATCATCATAATCATCAAGTGCTTGGCCAACTAGGGTAGGTGATCATGCCTCTTCACAACCTGCAATCTTCAACAGCATGAATCAGTTCATGTGTTGACACCTGTTCATGACATGATTAAAGGCTGCCAAGAATCTTCTCACACTGTCTTCCTCCATCCCTCTTTCCACGAGCACAATATGTCTCAGCTGTCTACTGGCTTTAAACAGAAGATGCGCAAAAATATTTCTGTTTACTTTTAAAAGTATTCTGAAGCCATGAGCTGTTGACCCTTTGGCTCGGTACTATGGATGTCGCAACCTTTCGGCCTTGATTCCATGACAAATACCATAAATCTGGGAGATATGTGGCTTTTCTGCCTACCTCTAGGCGTAAATCCGAACAACAAGGAGTTCATCATCTGGTCGCAACGCAGTAAGGTTTAACCAACTGAGCTAGCGAGCCGGGCAAAATTTGTATATAAAATATGTCTTCCTGCTGTAATATGGGTATTGTTACGTGCGGAAATATGATTCCTTCATTAGAAATGATTCCCCATGTGGGTTCCGGGATGCCAATTTGGGGGACAAATAGAACAAACCCACTGCCTACCTATCAAGCATGTCATACAAGGCTTAAGGGTGTTTTCTTCAAAGTCAGAGCACATCTTCAAATAAACAAATCAAAAGACTGCATACAAATAAGCTAGATACGTGAAATGGTCTAAACAAGACCAAAGCCCAGAAGTGGACAAACAAACAGAATGTTCTGTCAGAGTTTATAGCCAGAGAACACTAAGAAAAAGATTCATCATCATCATCCAGTAACATTGCACGTTGTTGGGTCACCAGTTTCTGTTGACAATCTGATCAGCTCTCTCCACTTTTGACAGTCAGTTGTGATGGACTTCATTGTTGCATGCCTGAGGCCTGTCCAGTCAGTCAAGTTCTGTAACCAGGCCTACTTGGTCTGCCCCCTCTACTGCAGTATGGTTTTTGAAAGGCTGTTAGATCTTATTACATGTCCATACCATTGCATTTTTTGCCTTTTCACTGTACTTAAAAGAGGTTCATAGCTGCCAATGTGCTGTATAATTATATGGTGAACCTCTTCATGTGTTATGTGGTCTCTGTATGATATGCCAAGAATTTTTCTGAAACATCCTATTTTCAATGACTGTATCTTCCTTATGAGTTTAAGCTGTTAAGGCACATGTTTCACAGCCATATACAAATGTACTAATAGCTAGTGCTATGAGCAATCAAATCTGAGCTTTGCCTGAAATGTTTTGGGATCTCCATAGTTTTTGCTGCTTGGCAAAGATTGATGTTGTTTTGGAATCCTAGACATGATTTCTGGTCTTGACCCCATGTAATTTTAAATGGATCCTAAATATTTGAAATGACTGACTTGTTCTAACTTGTGACCTTAAGCTTGTTATAGTTTGACCTCCTATACTAACTGTTCCATGATGTGTTCTAAGGTGTCAGTCACAAATCTTTCTAAAAAGACATTAAACAGTGTTGGGGAGAGGAGGGAGCCCTGACGGACTCCTACTGTTGTTCGGAACCAGCTCCCTATTTGTCTGTTCAGTGTGAGAGCACTATTGGCCTTGGCATAAAGCTGTTCTATAATACGTTTGAGGGTTTTACCCATGTTGTACTTTTTCATAGTGTCCCACAGTGCTGCAAGCTATACTTTATCAAAGGCCTTTTTGAAATCAATGAACACATGGTGTAGATAGATGTTTTTGATGCTAGTGTATTGCTCTGATAAGTAGCAGATTATAAATCATTAAAAACAAGTGAGATACAGAGGCTGAGAGAGAGATACAGACAGTCTGAGAGAGAGAGAGAAGGGGGAGAGAGAGAGGAGGAGGAGGAGAGAGAGAGAGAGAGATGGATGAATGGATAGATAGATAGATAGATATAAAGATCTGAGGACTTCTATCCAGACTGGCGAACTATCTACATTGTACACTAAGTTATTTGGTTTGTTTTCTCACTGCATCATTTGGGCTGCATGGTCTCGAGGCATGATGTCTGCCTCGAATGCTAGAGGCTCTGGGTTCAATCCCTGGTACGGGATGGGATTTTTTCACGTGGACTTGGATTTCTAGTAATTCGCCCTGGTCTCTGGGTAGTGAGATCAGACGCACATGTGCATTGTTGCGCATCTAAATAATCCCTTAGCAGTTGAAAACTGAAAAGAGTAGCCTAACAACGCTGTCAGGGCAACATTTGGAGTTAAAAAATCTACCCAAAGTATTTCAGGATCCTCGCCATTGCTACAGAGCTGAGCTTCTTCGGACTCAAACTTGAGTTAGAAGAACGGAGCACTTATGGGTTACTACCCGTGTGCCATGATGTTGATTCATTGTTCCAACCTCAATACTCTCTGCATCATTTGGTTCAAATGCAGAATCTGCTTGGGGAGCATTTCTAGAGCAATGGAGTTTTTGCTTCTGTGCAGCATTTTCAGGAGGTGGCAGCTGCTCTTCAGTGAAAGAAAGAGAGAAAGAAAGAGAGAAAAAAAAACAAGGGGGGGGGGGGGGGGGAGGAGGGCAGAGAGAAACCAACCAGGCAGGATAAAGTGGCTTCTTTCGCCATTTTGTTTTCAACTGCATTTTCTTCCTATTGTTCACCAGCTGTAAACTCTAATGGAAAGTTCTTGCTGAACCTGAGTTTTGTAAGCAGACCCATTTGACAGGTCTGACTGATTTATATGCTGGTGCCTCGCATGTCAGGCAGGGGCATAGCAACTTTGAAGGAAATAACCTCTCAACGGTCAACTTTTACAACAAGCCACAAAAGGATCCCAGAACCCACCTGGGACTGTCATAAATAGAGAGTGGGAGAAAAATAGAGAAACAGAAAGCAAAAGGGAGGGAGAGGGAGACTGAGGGGTGGACTCATACAGAAATGCTAATTCTTTCTCATAAATTATTAAATTGTGCAAGAGGGAAAAAAAAAGATGAAACTTACCATTGTTGTTCATCTCTACAGTTATGTACTCAGTGTTTTCTTCATTTCTCATCTGCATGAGGATACCTTGCTTGACTTTTGTGGAGAAACCGATAGTAGCTCTCTGGAAATCAGAGGCAGATAAACCCTGGGTCTCGTCAAATGTGTACTTGACCATGTAGTTGTTCTTTAGATTGACTCCAACCTCTGCAGATAACATGTACATCTGCTGAGAACATGTTGCTAGCAATGCAAAATATTACTGAGGAGATATATGAATAGAGAGATGGAGAATGAAATTGAGAGAAATGATGGGGTCTCAAAGAAAAAGAGGGAGACAGGAAAAAAAAAAAGAAAGAGAGAGAGAGAGAGTGAGAGTGAGAGAGAGAGAGAGAGGGAGAGAGACATAGAGACAAATAATAAAGAGACGAGAAGAGATTAAGATATACAGGACAGAGATTGGAAAGGCTGAGTCTCACAGTAGAAATCTTACATTCTGTTCTGACACAAGATTTAGACCCCACGAAAAGAATCTCTGAGTATGATGATTTACGAGAAGAGACTAGAGCACAGTGCATGTGTGCAATGAAAGTTACCCATAAAAAAAAATGAGTAGAACTAAAGAAAGTTATGAGTTAAGAACCAACATCATACACTATTGTGCCATAATCACTCCCTCCCTATCTTCAGCATGAAGTGTAGAGTTCCAAATCTGATAGCCACAGTACCAGCGGCCTTGCCTTCCCCTGAGTTGAGCATTCCCCAGATTCTTTGTTCACTCCTCACCTTACCATTCTCTTCAGACAATTAAAGAAAGGGAGCATAAAATCCCACAAACCACTGATTTTCAAGAACATACAAACACCACTGATTTTCAAGAACATACAAACACCACTGATTTTCAAGAACATACAAACACCACTGATTTTCAAGAACATACAAACACCACTGATTTTCAAGAACATACAAACACCACTGATTTTCAAGAACATACAAACACCACTGATTTTCAAGAACATACAAACGCCACTGATTTTCAAGAACATACAAACACCACTGATTTTCAAGAACATACAAACACCACTGATTTCATGAACATGGGAAACTAAATACTTCAGCAATAAAATCTGGTAACTGTTACCTCTGCCACAGTTCCAACCTCTCCAAGGAGTATAGGCACAGTCGCAGGTATATCGGTCATAGCCTTCTCGACAGGTGCCCCCGTTAAAACATGGACTGCTAGCACATTTTCCAACACAACCTGGCAACATGTGAGAAATTATCTGTTAGAACAGGTGCCATCATTATCATTATGTCGCAGATCATTTGCATAATTTCATTATCATATCCCACCTGACACCCTTGACGTTTTGCCAGCTCCTCTTTCTCATGCATTTTTGTTAGTGTCTATTGTGCGATGGTTCCATTCACTTTCCAAATCAACCTGTCTTTAGACTATATCCTAAACACTCACATAAATTAGGTATGAGCCAAACAGCTCTCTGCCGGTGCCTTCGTGCTGAACAGACTCCAGAACATGTCCTGCAAGACTGTACTCTCCTGGCGGAGCTGCGGAGCGACATATGGCAACACCCAGTAGAACTGACAACTAAGCTTTGGGGAAACCTAAAAGACCTTGAAAAGACATCCCAGTTTATGACCCACAGTGGATTATGCGCATGACCAGAGATCGCTGAAGAAGAAGACTATATCCTTAATAATAGTTTAAAATGAATATAGCAGGTTGAATAGACAGTAATACAGGCTAAATGTCCAAATGACCCTTTCTCCCACCCCAAGAACATTTATATTATAGATATATCCTCACTGGATTTTAAAGTTTACACAATATGTGGTAAGTCTCTAATATATTTATAGAAAGGGTAAAAAAAATAAATAAAAGTGGGTACTATGGATATTAACTAGCAAAAGGAGGAAAGTATGGTGTTTGAACCACTTGCGTTACAGAGCAGAGGATGATGCACTGCTCTTCTGCATAGTGAGAGACGACAAATCATGTTGGCAGATGACAAATCATGTTGGCAGACGACAAATCATGGTGGCAGGCGACAAATCATGTTGGCAGGCGACAAATCATGTTGGCAGACGACAAATCATGTTGGCAGACGACAAATCATGTTGGCAGACGACAAATCATGTTGGCAGACGACAAATCATGTTGGCAGACGACAAATCATGTTGGCAGACGACAAATCATGTTGGCAGATGACAAATCATGTTGGCAGGTGACAAATCATGTTGGCAGACGACAAATCATGGTGTCACCAGTTTGAGCCAAGCATAAAAAGAGACAGCATGCAATGAAAGCATGCTGAATCACCAAAATCCTAAAATTTAAATTAAAGGTTTCCACTTCTAAAGTTATGTTCCCACCCCCCATTTTTTTAAACCATAAAGGGCTACTGTTGCCAGACTTGACCTGGTGTTATCATCAACTCTACTCACTACGTGGAAACACTAAACAAGCTGCATAAAGCTATTACAAATAAACATTCCAGCATGATTTCTTTTGGTGTGACATTACTGCACAACCATGCTCATTTACACGTTACAAAGATTATGCAGGTAGCAGTAACACGGAAGAAGTAGGGAATTCTGCAACATCCAGCCAATTGTCCTGATTATTTCCATGTGATTTTCATTTTTTTTGGAGACCAGTTAAAAAAAAAAAAAACGCGCTCAAGGGGCAATAATTTCACACTGATGCAGACATGAACGCTGTAAACAACTGGTTCAACCACAATCCATTTTTGTGGATGCCATTAACCACCTACATAAGGAAACGGATTTTTGCATGAATGCCTGTAGCGACTTATTCTGACCAACCTATGGTGCATAATTTATTCCAAATGAACGCTTTGTTAAATTCTGCTACACTTGATGCTTTTTTCATGCTTCTGTAATAAAGCCACTGGAACAGGGTTTTAAACAAATGCTTCTTGTAGTAAATGTTTGAGCTGTTCTCCATGTTTCCACTCCAAACAGCAGTACTAATTTGACATCAGAGTTTGCAACTGTAAGTTTAGTGTTAGTTATTATGTCCCCTGACTTCCACAAATTTCTTACTGCTACGAAAGTCTTCTCTTTTGTATTAATATTTTCCCCTGGGTGGGTGGGTTCCTGGGCCCCATTAAGGGGAAAACAAGAACAGACCCACTGCCTCCTAATATGGGTTCCTGGGTTCCATTACGGGGAAAATGAGAACAGACCCACTGCTTCCTAATGTGGGTTTCTGGGTTCCATTATGGGGAAAATGAGAACAGACCCACTGCCTCCTAATGTGGGTTCCTGGGCTCCAATACGGGGAAAACGAGAACAGACCCACTGCCTCCTAACAAACACGTCACAAGAAAAATTGGGGTTTCCTTCTAAGTCAGAGTGCATCTGTCTGAAAGGTGAGTAACCAACAGTCTGCATACAAATAAACAAGTCTGTAAAATGGATTTGCAGACAACATTCGAGTCCTGAAACAAGACTAAAGTCCAGAAAAAGTTAAACAACCGAATCTTTGTGCATAAGTTTACAGCAAGCACATGTGAAGAAGGTGAAGTATTCATATTTAATATCACTATTGGTCCCTCCATCTTTATCTGAATTACAGCCTAAATGGGCGTATGACTCCCGCACCTTGGAGTGGGATATCACCAGAAGAAATTCCATTAGTGTTTGCCTTGTTTATTCTCATTATCTTTGCCTTTCCCTTATAGACTGTTAAACCTAATTGTTGTGCATCCTCAAGTATAACTTATCTTGCATATGATTCCGCAAGTGAGGTAGGAAAGAAATGCCAACAGCAAAGTCCAGATCATCTGGCTGTTTTCAAGGGGTCTACCGAATTCCTTTTCTGATGGCAGATGTTGTTGTTTTATGTAATCCAGTCAACTGTCAGCCAAATTAGTAAAAGTGATGCAGCCCTCAAGCGCGTCTGTTCTTATTTCAAATGTATCTGTTAGATTTCCCAAATGAAGGCCTTCATATTTTACCTTTAGTAAGTTAATAATTTCCTGTGGGATTTGTGTGGATTTGGGAGTGGGAATAAAATCTTTGGGCCTTAAATGAGTTAAAAAAAAAAAAATCTAGATTTGAAGCCATACACGATGGACTCCTTACACCATCCTTCACTTTTCTGAATTACTCAAAAACTGTTTTACCTTCTCTTACACCATAAAGTTCAGCATTCCTAAGTTTGCCAGACATGTCCATCAGACGTCCGTTGACACGCAGACCCCGCATGCATCCGACATAACCATCTCCAAAGCCAACCAGCGAACCTACGAAGGAAACATAAACTGTTTTAAGTGACTTTCTTCATGAAGTAAATTACGAGCCCTTAAGAAAAGCTAACAGAAAACAGAAATGCTGTAATAGACCATGTGAGTCACAAGAGGTGACTAAGCAGAGCTGGCATCAAACAGACTCCCTCAGCATCAGCAAGTAGTTCCTTTACAGAAAGTCGCTCGGTTAACTTAACATTTCACAAAAACTAATTGATGTCAACATGGACTGTATGCCAGACATCATCGCTGAGTGGAGACGGCGACTTGAATGTAACCATAGTTACGCCATTACCAACATCGTAACGGAACTGGATAGTGTCTGATTCTGTGATATGAAAACCAAAATAAAATTAGAATTAGAAGTTTAGAACACCAACGTTCCCCATGTGAGTTCCTGGACTCCATTTTGGGGGATCAAATAGAAAAGACCCACTGCTCTCCAACAAGCATATCGTAAAAAGCAACTAATTAGTGATGTTGCCTTTATAGTCTGAGTGCATCTGCCTGAGAGACGAGGAACCAACAGTCTGCATTTAAAAAAAAACAGATCTGAAAATGGATGTGCATGCAAGAACTCAAGTTCTGTAACAAGATGAAAGTTCAGACAAAGATGAATAAACAGAGCTTTCTGTCAGAGTTTACAGTTAGCGAATGCAAAGAAGAATACTAATGTTCCTAATGGTTTTTGAAAATTACGTTTTAGAAATTTCTTCTTCTTCACGTTCACCAGCTGTGTTATTCGTCCACTTCTGGACTGCAGTCGTGTTCCAGAACCTGAGTGTTGCGTGTGCATCCATTTGACAGATCTGACACATTTGTGTGCAGATTGTTGGTTCCTTGCCTCTCAGGCAGATGCACTCCGACTTCGAAGGAAGCCCCCAATAGTCGAGTCTTACGACATGCTTTTTTGGCAGGCAGTGGGTCTATTATTGTTTTCCCTATAATTGGGCTCTGGAACCCACACTGGGGTTTTAGAAATATGATTTATGTACTTAGTCCATTGCATTCCCTGTGTGGGTTCTGGGCCCCCACTGCGGGAGAAAACAAAGAGAGACCCACTGCGGGAGAAAACAAAGAGAGACCCACTGCGGGAGAAAACAAAGAGAGACCCACTGCGGGAGAAAACAAGAAGAGACCCACTGCGGGAGAAAACAAAGAGAGACCCACTGCGGGAGAAAACAAAGAGAGACCCACTGCGGGAGAAAACAAGAAGAGACCCACTGCGGGAGAAAACAAGAAGAGACCCACTGCAGGAGAAAACAAGAAGAGACCCACTGCGGGAGAAAACAAAGAGAGACCCACTGCGGGAGAAAACAAAGAGAGACCCACTGCGGTAGAAAACAAGAAGAGACCCACTGCGGGAGAAAACAAAGAGAGACCCACTGCGGGAGAAAACAAAGAGAGACCCACTGCGGGAGAAAACAAGAAAAGACCCACTGCGGGAGAAAACAAAGAGAGACCCACTGCGGGAGAAAACAAAGAGAGACCCACTGCGGGAGAAAACAAGAAGAGACCCACTGCGGGAGAAAACAAAGAGAGACCCACTGCGGGAGAAAACAAGAAGAGACCCACTGCAGGAGAAAACAAGAAGAGACCCACTGCGGGAGAAAACAAAGAGAGACCCACTGCGGGAGAAAACAAAGAGAGACCCACTGCGGGAGAAAACAAGAAGAGACCCACTGCGGGAGAAAACAAAGAGAGACCCACTGCGGGAGAAAACAAAGAGAGACCCACTGCGGGAGAAAACAAGAAGAGACCCACTGCGGGAGAAAACAAGAAGAGACCCACTGCGGGAGAAAAAACAAAGAGAGACCCACTGCGGGAGAAAACAAAGAGAGACCCACTGCGGGAGAAAACAAAGAGAGACCCACTGCGGGAGAAAAACAAGAAGAGACCCACTGCGGGAGAAAACAAGAAGAGACCCACTGCGGGAGAAAACAAAGAGAGAGACCCACTGCGGGAGAAAACAAAGAGAGACCCACTGCGGGAGAAAACAAAGAGAGACCCACTGCGGGAGAAAACAAAGAGAGACCCACTGCGGGAGAAAACAAAGAGAGACCCACTGCGGGAGAAAACAAAGAGAGACCCACTGCGGGAGAAAACAAAGAGAGACCCACTGCGGTAGAAAACAAGAAGAGACCCACTGCGGGAGAAAACAAGAAGAGACCCACTGCGGGAGAAAACAAGAAGAGACCCACTGCGGGAGAAAACAAAGAGAGACCCACTGCGGGAGAAAACAAAGAGAGACAAACTGCGGGAGAAAACAAAGAGAGACCCACTGCGGGAGAAAACAAAGAGAGACCCACTGCGGGAGAAAACAAGAAGAGACCCACTGCGGGAGAAAACAAAGAGAGACCCACTGCGGGAGAAAACAAAGAGAGACCCACTGCGGGAGAAAACAAGAAGAGACCCACTGCGGGAGAAAACAAAGAGAGACCCACTGCGGGAGAAAACAAGAAGAGACCCACTGCAGGAGAAAACAAGAAGAGACCCACTGCGGGAGAAAACAAAGAGAGACCCACTGCGGGAGAAAACAAAGAGAGACCCACTGCGGGAGAAGAAAACAAGAAGAGACCCACTGCGGGAGAAAACAAAGAGACCCACTGCGGGAGAAAACAAAGAGAGACCCACTGCGGGAGAAAACAAGAAGAGACCCACTGCGGGAGAAAACAAAGAGAGACCCACTGCGGGAGAAAACAAAGAGAGACCCACTGCGGGAGAAAACAAAGAGAGACCCACTGCGGGAGAAAACAAGAAGAGACCCACTGCGGGAGAAAACAAGAAGAGACCTACTGCGGGAGAAAAACAAAGAGAGACCCACTGCGGGAGAAAACAAAGAGAGACCCACTGCGGGAGAAAAACAAGAAGAGACCCACTGCGGGAGAAAACAAGAAGAGACCCACTGCGGGAGAAAACAAAGAGAGACCCACTGCGGGAGAAAACAAAGAGAGACCCACTGCGGGAGAAAACAAAGAGAGACCCACTGCGGGAGAAAACAAGAAGAGACCCACTGCGGGAGAAAACAAGAAGAGACCCACTGCGGGAGAAAACAAAGAGAGACCCACTGCGGGAGAAAACAAAGAGAGACCCACTGCGGGAGAAAACAAGAAGAGACCCACTGCGGGAGAAAACAAAGAGAGACCCACTGCGGGAGAAAACAAGAAGAGACCCCTGCGGGAGAAAACAAAGAGAGACCCACTGCGGGAGAAAACAAAGAGAGACACACTGCGGGAGAAAACAAAGAGAGACCCACTGCGGGAGAAAACAAGAAGAGACCCACTGCGGGAGAAAACAAAGAGACCCACTGCGGGAGAAAACAAAGAGAGACCCACTGCGGGAGAAAACAAGAAGAGACCCACTGCGGGAGAAAACAAAGAGAGACCCACTGCGGGAGAAAACAAAGAGAGACCCACTGCGGGAGAAAACAAAGAGAGACCCACTGCGGGAGAAAACAAGAAGAGACCCACTGCGGGAGAAAACAAGAAGAGACCCACTGCGGGAGAAAACAAAGAGAGACCCACTGCGGGAGAAAACAAGAAGAGACCCACTGCGGGAGAAAACAAAGAGAGACCCACTGCGGGAGAAAACAAAGAGAGACCCACTGCGGGAGAAAACAAAGAGAGACCCACTGCGGGAGAAAACAAAGAGAGACCCACTGCGGGAGAAAACAAAGAGAGACCCACTGCGGGAGAAAACAAAGAGAGACCCACTGCGGGAGAAAACAAGAAGAGACCCACTGCCTTCCTAACAAACAAGTCATAATAGTCAACAATTAGGGGCATACTTTGAAGTTGCAGTGTGTCTGCCTGAAAGGCAAGAAACTAACAGTCTGCTCAATAAGTGAAAACAAAAAATGTAAGACTTAAGTCTAAAGTTGATGAACAACCAAAACTTTCCATCAAAGTTTACAGCCAGAGAAGACGAAGAAGGTAAATACCTGTATTACAAGTACAGAACTCTTCTGTTCCCCATGAGGGTTGTGGGACCCCATTTTGGGGGAAAATAATAAAAGACCCACTGCCCCTAACAAACATGTAATATGCGGTTAATTAGGTATGCGTCCTTCCGAGCTGGAGTGCATCTGCCTGAAAGGTGAGAAACCAACAGTCTGCATACAAGTAAGCCAGATCTGTAAAATAGATGTGCACGCAAAAATTCAAGTTCTGGAACAAGACCAAAGTTCAGAAATGGATGAACAAACAACTTACTGTCAGAGTTTACAGCTGGTGAATACAAAGAAGAATACTAGTGTTGTTTAAAAAAAAAATTTCAACAGATGAGCAAAGGAAGCTTGGTCCATCTGAATTCAATTAAATGGTTAACCAAAAACCAAAGCTTCTCTCACAGGTAGTATAAACAGAACTTCACCTAATGCAAAAACTCTACAACAGCAGTGAGGATTCAAATATCTGTTTACCAGAAAGACACCTATTTAGTTGTGAGTATTAAAAGTGTTAACTGCTGAGATATTTTAAGGTGTAATTTGTGCATGCTGGGTCTCTAAGAATATAAACATTGTCTGAAATTCTACAGTGTCTGACCCACTACTCCAGAAACAACAAATTTGTACAAACCTTGTCTTCACATACTTTTCTGAAGGTGGAAATCAAACTCTGGTGGGTCATGGTCTGTGAAACACGTTCATTAAGCTCTAATACAACCTATTTAACCAACTTCAATGTGTGAAAAGATAAATTCTTACGGAAAAGTCTGATCTCGATGAAGTCTGACACAACAGAGCCGACACAATGGATCATGACACCATCAGTAGTTGTAGTCTTAAACTGGTACCAGATGTCGCCAGCGTTGTCTGCTTCAAAAGTGGGGAATTCCAGAGCTCCATCCTTCTGGGTAAATGTCACGGTATTGCCGAACAAGTCTGGAAAGAGATTCATGGTGAAATTACAGCATTTATTTAAAAAATTTTTTTTTTAAACAAATTAATTCAACTCTTTATTTAGCCTAGCGAAAAAAAAACTTCATCACAGTAAATTGCTTGATATTTTTAAAAAATCTGTCACATTTTGATAAATGACTTATATCTTACCCAATGAGCATATTATTTAGTAGCAGTTATTGTAAATATTACTCTATCTAATTCTACATCACAACATGTGACCATACCATGCTTTATAGACAAAATATAACTGATGGATGAAAGATGAATGTTTAGAAGGGCCAAATATAAATTGGCATGCACATCAAATTTATGACCACTTGAAAATCAAGTATGTCTTTTCAGACATTTGTTAATCCGATCTTTTCAATTTCTCTTCTATAATTCTGCAGTTAACAGAAATGTACACTAATGTTGTTATCAATTTATAGCTGCCCCCATCTCTTTCGTTCTCAACCCCCCTTTCCTCCCAGGTAAGGTTTTTAGCTTAAAAATAATACAAGAAATAAAATAACATACATGCATCACTTTTCAAACCTCAGGATTGTAGGAACAAAACAACATAAAACTCACTGTCTCCAACAAAACACAACGCAAAACTCACTGTCTCTAACAAAACAACATAAAACTCACTGTCTCCAAAACACTCCAGTTCTCCAATATTATACTCGGACCAGTTATCATCAGTAGTGCTCCCAGTGTCACCCAGGTGCATCTCTAACACAGGCAGGTATTCTTTGTGAAGCAGGTAACCCTGGTCCACAGATTCACGGGCGACCACAGTCTAAATGACAGAAATAGACACGGATGGGTGTTACTAATTTTATCTTTTCTGTAAAGCCATAATTTGTGAGATTTTGTTGAATAAAAAAAAAAAAAAAATGGAGCATAACTAACTAGCTCTCTCTCTCTCACACATTGTACAGTGCAGACTGCTTAAGGTGATCTTGGATGTGGCAAATTTCTGTTGTGAAGAACTGCTTGTTTATCCCCTGCAATGTTTTTTTGCTTGAACTCTTTACTGAGATAAGAAGATTTCTGATGAGACGATCAATTTCTTGGGTCCTCTGTGAGTTCTCCTTATCAGGTCTTACATATTGGCCTTAAACAGGTGTATGAATGGTAAACATTAAAGAACTACTTACCGACTGTGGATTGGCAATGTCACAGTAACAGGTTGTGCTTTGACTACCACAGCCTTGCTCATCTAAGCCACATTTGCATTTGCCAGATCCCGGAGCTGCCCCGCCCCAATAGTGCATGGGTTGAAATGTTCTACCAACCCACCAGCCCCAGGACTTGATGGCTGGATTATCCGGGATTCCTGCAAATTGACAACAGATAATGAAATAGGGGATATAATGCTATGATGGGTAATGGGGAGGCTGGGGGTGGACACTTTGAAAGCTGTGAACGCAAGACAAATGCTTGAATGAAAAAGGAATTCTTCTTCTTCGCAATCACCGGCTGTAAACTCTGACGGAAAGTTCTGGCTGTTCGTCCACTTCGGGACTGCAGTCTTGTTCCAGAATCTGAGTAACGCATGTGCATCCGTTTGTCAGATCTGAATATTTTGTATGCAGACTGTTGGTTCCTTGCCTCAGGCAGATGCACTCGGACTTTGCAGGAAGATCCCAATTAGTCAACTCTTATGACATGCTTTTGGGTAGGCAGTGGGTCTATTCTTGTTTTCCCTATAATAGGGCCCCGGAACCCACACAGGGTGAATAAAGAATTGACATCACTGTACTCGGGACATTCCAATACGTGCTCTGTCTCCTTCTTTAGCAGACAAAGAAGAATTCCCATAGTGATGGTACCAGCTGCAAATGATTCAAGTTGTGACTGTCTTTTGTTGAACCCTGTGGGTAGAAAATCATGCTCACCCTCTGCTCATTACAAGCTGATTAATGGACAATCTTAAGTGCAAGACAGCCTGGCAAATGACACCACAACATCTTGAATGAGAATAGAGGTGGAGGCGGTAACTGCAGCTCGCCGGTGGCTAGAGAACAAGATGTATACACATGTCATAATTGTAACAGATTCTGAAAGCATGCTGAGAAAGGTCAAGACAGGGATGCTTAGCAGAGTGGCAAGCTTCACTGGAAAGGTCATGGGTAGTGAGCATATTTTTGATCTTTTCTCCAGGCTATGCCGGCGTGGTGGGTAATGAACAGGCAGACAGATTGGCTAGATCTGCTCCATTGGGTGGTGAATTGATACATAATAAGGCAGATGTGGTCAAGGCCCTTTAGAAACAAACAACAGAATCAGTAGAGATAGAAGACTATCATGGCCTGGAGAGTATGAGGCATCTGGGTGTAACCAGAGGGTCTGGCTGGCTCAATACACTCAGAGGAAAGGCAAGATGGACATATAACCAGAGTGCAACTGGTACCATCGTTACTGGAACTATGCGCTGGCTGCTGAAGATGAGGATGGAGCTGTGATGTCAATTCTTGACTCAACTCAACTCAACTACAAGCTGAATTATTCTCTCCAGATCTGGATGAGTTGTCTGTTCTGTTGCATTCTTTACTTGATCCCAGAGAGCTTTGACCACGTCTGCTTTATCATAAAGTAGCGCATCGCCTAAATAGTGCGTGCTACATGGCATCAGTAATCGTGTCTACACTTAGTCTTCTGTCTCATGCACTGTCAATAATTTCTAATACAGATGTTCTTTCATACCATGATGCCGAATTGTTTAACATCTCTCTCTTGGTCCTATGCTGTCTCTCTTGTCTTCCAACTTTCCAGTTGTTACGAGGCACTCCAGTTCCCTCTTCTTACAATATACCCATAGAATGTTGACTGCCTCCTTCTCATATTGGTTATTTCCTCGTGTGGGTTCCAGGGCCCCATTGTGGGAAAACAAGAACAGACCCACTGCCTCCCGAACAAACATGCATTAGGAGTCAACAAACTGGGAGCTTTCTTCGAAGTCAGAGTGCATCTGCCCGAGTGGCAAGGAACAACCAACTGCACACAAATAAGCCAGTAAAATGGATGTACACAAAAAACTCAGGTCTTGGCACAAAGCCAAAGTCCAAATAGACAAACAACCAGGACTTTCCACCGGAGCTTACAGCCAGTGAACGCGGAAGAAAGGAGGAGGAGGAGGTCCTGGTAATTAGTTATTTTCTCAAAATTTTTTTTACTTGAGTGCATAACCTACAACTCAGTCTCACTCCTTCATAAGGGGTCTGTTATTCACCACAAGCTGAACTTTAGAGATCATAAAGATGCGGGCATTGGACTTTAGGGTATGAGTTTTTCAAAGAAAGAAGTTCAATCACTTTTTGCGGTATCACCAGTTCACAAAGAAAATATACCAAGACTGAAGAAGACCACCGAGGCATCTAGTTTTATGTAGACAAAAGGACATGGTTGTAAACCTGTGTTCATCCTAATAAAACAGCTTTAAGTACATGTAAATCTTAAGCTATCATCTGAATTTTAATTGAAAAATGTGACTTATTTGCTTCCTATTATTTAACTCCGCTATTGTAGCATGTACTTGACAACATAATAGTGAAATATAGCAGAAAATGAATTGTGCAATCTGCTGTTTTTGTCTTTGTTCACATTTAGAAAAGGTGAACGTGTGATTTTCTGGAGATTAATTAATCCCTAATATTAGAAAAAAAGGGGGACAGATTAAAAAACAGAATACAGTTAGAAATTAAGAACAAGAAAAAGAGGCAAAGTAAGGTGTAGAATAAGAAGGATCAGGAGGGAGGGGAAAAAAAAAAGAATAAAATGAAATGTTTTGAGGATAAAGTAAATAAATCAGGAAGGTGGAAAAAAAAAAAAAGAGACATACTTCCTTATCTATTTTATAATAATGTTAAGTTACCTGGATCCGACAGAAATCTAGCATTGCGGCACTTGTAGAGAACATTCTGTCGACAAGTACGAGCTCTGTCAATGACCTCCTCCAACTCATACACATCAGCGGCCTTATAAGTGATCTTCCTTACATAGGAGCCTGGATCTTGGTAGCCATTGACCCGGATGTCACCCATACTGTCGTGACCAATATAGGTAATTATCTCACCAGAATTGTCTGAAATGTTCAGAAAAGAAATAAGCCACCCATTCGCATGTCATAAAGGTTTGTTACGAAAGTAAACACCCTTTCCCAAGCCTTTAGGTATATAGGGCTGGACTTATATTTTACAGACTAACTGGCACTTGGTAGGTGATTTGGTTAACACTATGCCAGCCACCTTTACTTTCCAGAACTTCACCTGGTACCCAAAATCATTTTTGAAAAAAGTCCTGCTTCTTTCAAATTAGGAACCCATGAGATTCAGATCTGAAGGCGAGTGTCTAGCCGCTACACCACAATAGCTCCTCACAAAGGTATACTGAAAATAAAGTCCCGAGTTCATATTTTTAGTGACCACATGTTACAAGAAAGGTGAAACATCCAGTACCGCACTTCTAAGATTCGGGGCCGCGTTAGCGCAGTCGATAAGAGGCTCACTTTCAAAACCAGCTGCGACTCATTGCAGCCTACGGTCAGTGTCCTAAACCTGGCGGCTTCCGGGGTTCACCCAGCTCTAGGAAACGGGTACCTGAGTTGACACTCTGGGGTAAATGGAGGAACGTCACTGTAGCCACAGAGTTAAGTGCGGACGGCGACACAGGTGGACAATTCTGATCAGCTGTCCGTACTGGTGGCAGAGTACATATGGTTTATAACCGTGTGCAATGATGTTGGTTCACATCTCCCGACATTACCTTTTTTTGGGAGGGGGTGGGGGGGAGGGGGATATTCTGAGAAACAAAGATGCCAGCGAGGAAAGTGGCCATCCTATCTCATCATACTATATAGCCTAAAAAATGTAAATGCTGAACACCTCACTGGCAGAACTGGCCATCAAACCATTCTTATATTTCAAATTCTACAAGACAGAGCTGTATAATCTTACTACACCCACAAGACAGAAGAGCCAACCCACAAGACAGAAGAGCCAACCCACAAGACAGAAGAGCCAACCCACAAGACAGAAGAGCCAACCCACAAGACAGAAGAGGCAACCCACAAGACAGAAGAGCCAACCCACAAGACAGAAGAAAAAAGGCCAATGTTCAACTAAGCAAAACTGAGGAGGCATCTTAAAAAAAAAAAGCGCAAGGCAACAAAGTCTTTTTTAAAACCCTTCGAGTACCAAGAAATACACCATAGGTTGATTTATAACTAATTCAGCAATCCTTGAGAACCGAAAGAATAAATTAAATACATTCTAGGGAGGGTTGAATACAATCTTCAACAAAAAAAATATGTATTTAATAATTCAAAGGCACATCCTGGTGGGAATACTTATCCACGAACATATCAGTTATCTGAAATATTTATATTCAACACTCCAAGATCATTTACCTCTTTCGCAGGAAGCCTGAAAGGGTTGAAATGGACCAGAACCATCTGGATCAATGATGCCATCCTCCCTTCCTTCAATACTAGAGTAATATTTGAGCATCTCACATGAAATGTAATAGGAGGCTGTGAGAGAAGAAAGATTTGATTTCTGTAAGATACGTATTTACAATATATATAGTTTTAAATATAAGTTTTCAAATAAGTGCATCATTAGTTTAAATGTTACATCAGTAATTTATGTTACATCAGAAATTTAAACACATACTGTAGGATTTGTAAAAACTAAATTTGTAAATACGGGCATCCATTCTACTAATCCAAGGTTAAGGTGGAGTCTAGCTATAATTGAGAAAAATATTTTTCACTTATAATTTATTTGGAGGGGTGACCGCACATAAAATGACACATCTTGTTGGAAATCACACATTGTGGAGAGGTATGACTGTCCACACCAGGCAGGACTGTATCTTCTTCTTCAGCATTCTGAGCCCTTGAGGTTCAATGATGCAGATACCACCTGCCTCCACTCCCATCTCTCTGGTTGGCCTTCTCTTGCCAAGTGGTAACACCAAGTGTTTGCAGGTCTCTCTGGGCATTATCTCTCCATTGTCTTCTTGGTCTGCTTCGTCGTCTACAACCATTCCTCTCCCTTGTGTATACAGTTTTTACATCTCTGTCATCTGACATTTTCTCCACATGTCCCAGACATTTCAACCTATTAGCTCCCATGATGCCAGTGATCAAGGGTGATTTAAACAGATCCTGAAATTCGTTGTTGGTTCTCTCTCCATTCCCCGCTGTTTATATCTCTGATAGGTCCAAAGATGGTAGCACTTGATGATGATAATAAAAATTCAAAAATGTCGAAACTGACCCAGAAATTTGGAAAAATTTAAATATTCTTTAACATAATTCAGAAATATGGGGGAAAAAAGGTTTCTGTATTCCAAGAGGCAACCTAAACAGTAAACAGGTTCTCACTATTCTGTCACTCATCAAATAAGATGGAGCTGCCATGGTGCAGTAGCTAGATGTTTGCCTGTGGATCTGAAGGTCATGGGTTCAAATTCTGATAGAGCCAAACTTAAAAAAAAAAATAACTTTAGCTCTAAGACCTGGGAAGTAAAGGCAGCCAGTGTGATGTTTATAAACCATATCAAACACAGAGTGCTGATTTGTCTATAAAATATAGGTCTAGCCCTATAATTCTCCTGAAGGCATCGAAAAGGGCCTTTTACTTTTGCTAATCAAACAAGAACAAGTTTCCAAGAATAAAAAAATAAACCAAAACTCACAGGAGTGACACAGTTCTCCTTGGTACCCCATAGCACAAATACAGTTGAACGTGCTCCACGACTGCTCACAAGTGCCTCCATGCTCACATGGGTTGGGTGTGCACCTGTTTTGTCGGACAAGGTCAATATTAAACGCACACAATTATTTTTTTCAATAAAAATGTATTATACACATAAATACATTTTGTACACATAAATTATATATTAATGAGCTTCAATAAAAACATAAAAAGCGTGAAAGAATTTACTTCATCTTTTCACTCATTCTGAGTGACGTAATTGTGTTGTGCCTGTTCACAGCAAAGCTCTGATATTTGCGGCTTTTTTGGCCGACACATCTGGCTTCACTGAGCATGTGTCGACTGGGTTAACTTCCCGGATAGATTAGTGGGACAAGGACATGTTGCTTTATCTGTATGTTCCCTTATCTGCAGGGGTCACCTCTGGAGAACCCATCCAGTGTAGACTGCTTCTTCTTCTTTACATCCTCTTTTACCACTCTGAGTGTCTCGAGAAATATGAGGTCCTGCTTCATGCTCTTCTGGCTGCTCCAACCACAGACACATCTTGGTGCTGTAGAGATTCTCTGATGTTATCTTCCCATATTGTTCTTGGTCTACATTTTGCTCTACGTCCCTCTCCTCTTTTGGTATATGCCTTGTATGGTATATCATCAGGAGTCATTCTCTCCAAGTGCGCAGCAAACTCTTTGATTTGCTGTCTTTGTATGTAATTTAGAATTGGTTCTGTGCCAACTTTTATCTCATATGAACTCATTCCTGATTTTATCTCTTCTGGTCACTCCTACAGCCTTTCTCAGAAACCTCATTTTCATAGTTACTAATTTTAATTTATGTTTTGATGTGAGTGACCACGTCTGGCACTGGTAGCATAGGGTGGGAATGAATATGCTTTGTATTAGATGTTTTTTTGTGCTGACTGAGACTGCCTTATGCTGTAAGGGGGGCTGGCTGTCCCAATACGTGGCCTGCTTTACTGCACCGGATGTCAATTTCTTCATCCTATTAATATCCTTCAGTGAATATTGTTCCAAGATATTTAAACTCAGATACCTGTTTAATATATGTATGCTCTAATGCTATGTTTAAATCCTGCTTCTTTCTTCCTTGGCCGAAAGGTGAAAATATCACAGCCATGCCGTAAACGGACACAACGCAATTACATTTTCGGATGAATGCAAAAGAAGAGGAAGAATATTTGATTTAGTGGTGCAGACTGGTCGGCCCAAAAGGGAAGGCAAGGAGAGATCATGGGCATTGCCCACAATCCAAGGAGGCCACCATAATGTACAATAACCGTGCTATTGTCTTGTCACCTGGCAACATTGTTGTCAAGGATAACGACAGTATTTACCATGTGACACCTCAGTGATGTAATGACAGTTTAAAGATGGCCACCTCACTTTTGACATGCACCAAAGAACAGTAGTGCTCTGCTTTGGGTTATTTGCTCTGCTCCATGAATCTCAACCATTGCACTGTGTCCTCTTGTTTTTTTTCTTAGTGTTCACCAGCTATAAACCCCAGTGGAAAGTTCTGGGTATTTGTCCAAGTCTGGACTTTGGATTTGTTCCAGAACTTGAGTTTAGCATGCACAGCTTTTTACATATCTGCCTTATTTGTATGCAGACTGTTAGTTTCCTCGCCTCTCAGGCAGACAAACTTTGACTGATGAAGACGCCCCCTATTATTCAACTTTTATGACTGCTTGCTGGGGAAGGGGAGGGTGTTTTCCTGTCTACCCCCTCCAAAATAGGCCCGGAGAAAACATGCAGAGAGAAAAATTAAGTCTTTCAAGGTTTTCTCAAAGTAATAGTTATTTTCAAAGATGAACTGGACGTATGTTGTCCTTGGTACATGCATATTTATCTTTTCATCGAGCGCACCACCCACATTCCCTTCTGACACAGCCCCATGCTGAAAATACATCTAAAATAGATTCAATTTAACTGTACTCCATTCCCAACTGGACTTCCTGAAATGCTTCTAACAATGGCAGGACCGCTGGCTGAATGTGTGCAATTCTGATAAGACTTCACTGAAGTGGATCAGGATTTAAGACCTCAGGGTAAGTAATTCTAATTTTTCTAACCAGAGACTGGATACTTTTCTAAAAAAGCCCATATATTTCATCTTTTGTTTGACTTACTCTGCTCCTAATCGTTGACACACATAATTAAACTATTTAAAATTATTGCCATGGTTAAGCATATAACCTGGAAAGACAACAAGAAAAATTGAGAAATCTTTACAGAAACTGGAAATAAAAAGGAAATTACTCAGATGAATTTTCAGCTCTAATTCTGGTCAAAAGGACAAAATCCTGCTGAAAGAAAGGCAGCAGTGCAAGAGAAAGGCAGATGTGCAAGAGGAAGGCAGATGTGCAAGAGGAAGGCAGATGTGCAAGAGGAAGGCAGATGTGCAAGAGGAAGGCAGATGTGCAAGAGGAAGGCAGATGTGCAAGAGAAAGGCAGCAGTGCAAGAGGAAGGCAGATGTGCAAGAGAAAGGCAGCAGTGCAAGAGGAAGGCAGATGTGCAAGAGAAAGGCAGCAGTGCAAGAGAAAGGCAGATGTGCAAGAGAAAGGCAGATGTGCAAGAGGAAGGCAGATGTGCAAGAGAAAGGCAGATGTGCAAGAGAAAGGCAGATGTGCAAGAGAAAGGCAGATGTGCAAGAGGAAGGCAGATGTGCAAGAGAAAGGCAAATGTGCAAGAGAAAGGCAGATGTGCAAGAGGAAGGCAGATGTGCAAGAGGAAGGCAGATGTGCAAGAGGAAGGCAGGTGTGGAAGAGAAAGGCAGATGTGCAAGAGGAAGGCAGATGTGCAAGAGAAAGGCAGCAGTGCAAGAGAAAGGCAGATGTGCAAGAGGAAGGCAGATGTGCAAGAGAAAGGCAGCAGTGCAAGAGGAAGGCAGATGTGCAAGAGAAAGGCAGCAGTGCAAGAGGAAGGCAGATGTGCAAGAGAAAGGCAGCAGTGCAAGAGGAAGGCAGATGTGCAAGAGAAAGGCAGCAGTGCAAGAGGAAGGCAGATGTGCAAGAGAAAGGCAGCAGTGCAAGAGAAAGGCAGATGTGCAAGAGGAAGGCAGATGTGCAAGAGAAAGGCAGATGTGCAAGAGAAAGGCAGATGTGCAAGAGAAAGGCAGATGTGCAAGAGAAAGGCAGATGTGCAAGAGGAAGGCAGATGTGCAAGAGAAAGGCAAATGTGCAAGAGAAAGGCAGATGTGCAAGAGGAAGGCAGATGTGCAAGAGAAAGGCAGATGTGCAAGAGGAAGGCAGATGTGGAAGAGAAAGGCAGATGTGCAAGAGGAAGGCAGATGTGCAAGAGAAAGGCAGCAGTGCAAGAGAAAGGCAGATGTGCAAGAGGAAGGCAGATGTGCAAGAGAAAGGCAGCAGTGCAAGAGAAAGGCAGATGTGCAAGAGGAAGGCAGATGTGCAAGATAAAGGCAGATGTGCAAGAGGAAGGCAGTTGTGCAAGAGGAAGGCAGTTGTGCAAGAGCAAGGCAGTTGTGCAAGAGCAAGGCAGATGTGCAAGAGGAAGGCAGTTGTGCAAGAGCAAGGCAGATGTGCAAGAGACAGGCTGATGTGCAAGAGGAAGGCAGATGTGCAAGAGGAAGGCAGATGTGCAAGAGGAAGGCAGATGTGCAAGAGAAAGGCAGATGTGCAAGAGGAAGGCAGATGTGCAAGAGACAGGCAGATGTGCAAGAGGAAGGCTGATGTGCAAGAGGAAGGCAGATGTGCAAGAGGAAGGCTGATGTGCAAGAGGAAGGCAGATGTGCAAGAGGAAGGCTGATGTGGAAGAGGAAGGCTGATGTGGAAGAGGAAGGCTGATGTGCAAGAGGAAGGCTGATGTGCAAGAGGAAGGCTGATGTGCAAGAGACAGGCAGATGTGCAAGAGGAAGGCACATGTGCAAGAGGAAGGCTGATGTGCAAGAGGAAGGCAGATGTGCAAGAGGAAGGCTGATGTGCAAGAGGAAGGCAGATGTGCAAGAGGAAGGCTGATGTGGAAGAGGAAGGCAGATGTGCAAGAGGAAGGCAGATGTGCAAGAGGAAGGCAGATGTGCAAGAGGAAGGCTGATGTGGAAGAGGAAGGCTGATGTGCAAGAGAAAGGCAAATGTGCAAGAGGAAGGCAGTTGTGCAAGAGGAAGGTAGATGTGCAAAAGGAAGGCAGATGTGCATGAGGAAAACAGCAGTTTAAACATTAGGATAACATCGAGAAAAGATACAGAAAGAGATTAAAGACTCTACAATCTTGGTTACAGGCACAAAGTATTGAAGCTTCCCTATGAAGATGGCAGTAATCTGATTTGAGGTCCAACAGGGATCACATATTATTGTATGAAAGTCCACAACTACCTACCTATCTCTGATACCACACGACCCAATCTGAGCACCAACCACAGTAGTAGAGGAAACAGAGGACAATCTTTCAAGGTCGACAGCCCTCTGGGCTATTTGAATATCACGCATGCATCCACGGAAACCATTGAAGAGTTCATAACCACCTGCGGACAGAAAGAGAGAATAATTTTGATTAAACTCTTATTAGTTAGTTAGTTAGTTGGGTTATCATCATTACACTCCGGACATGTCCATAGGTACTCAGATCCTCCCCTCAGTATGAGCCCCAAAGTCCGATGGCTAATAGTACCAGTTCTATGTTGACTAACAAGTCTTCTGGTGTGCCTGGGGTGCGTCTTGTTTTTTGCTATGCCAATTAAACTCTCATGTGCCCAGTTACCACCATTTAACTTTACAAGTACAGGTTGACATACAAAAAATCTGGCTGTTGATAATTTGATTCTTAAGATTTCCAGCACGGATTTTAGAGCACAATATCAGATTTACCAGCCACTGTTTTCTGCAGGCGCCATTTATGTTCTGATATGTTGTGATCCAGAATCAACCACTGGGTCTTGTTTGCATGTGCTAATAGGCATTCCGGCTTATCCCTTCTCATTTTATCATTTACTTGCTCCTGTATAGCAACTGTTGAGCATTAATATTGCATCTGCATTTCATTCAGTTTACTTTTCTTTCTTAAACTCTTTTAGTCCTAGGAACGGATCATACATTCCTACCTAGTACCCCAATGTACGGATGCACATATTTTACACCTCTCTTTACTATCCCTTAGGCCTCTGATGCTAAGCCCCAGGGACTAAAAGAAGGACTGTACAAGCAGTCATTTTCTGCTGAATATATATAGTAGGGCTGTACCGAATAGTGATTTTCACTATTCGGCCGAATACGAATTGCTGGACCAACTATTCGGTAGAATACGAATAGTGAATCATCATCATCAGGTGCTTTGCCGATTGGCATTGGCGATTATGCCCTCGCCCGAATCTGCGATCTCCTGCAGCGTGTATTAGTTCGTGTGCTGGCACACCTCCATGCCATGCAACAAGACTGTCAAGAATCTTCTCTCGGTGTCTTCCTCTATCCCTCCTTCCACAGACCTTTCCAGTGGTCACCACATGTTCCCTTTTCCCTCATCAACATGGCCGAAAAATGATGACTGTCTCCTTCTGATGTATGTGAGTAGTTGTCTTCGGGCTCCCCCCTCTATCAAAACCTCTTGGTTGCTTTTTTTCTTGGCTGTCCAAGGTATTTTAAGCATTTTTCTGTAAAACCACATCTCTGAGGCCTCAAAAAATTGTTTGGCCTGCCTACCGATTGTCCAGGACTTACAGCCATATGTTAAAACTGGATGTATGTAGCAAGCAAGAATTCTTTTTCTAACCTTTAATGACTAAAATATATTGCATAAGATGTTCTTAATTTTTTTTAATGCAGTTTTTGCCTGTTCTATGTTCTATTCTGTTTCTTATTTCAGTAATGCATCTTCCATCTGATGTTATCAATGTGCCCAGATAATTAAATTCTGTTCTTGTCCCAAAGCAAAACCACTGACTTTCATTACACATTTAAGAATAATTATTTTCTTTGATACCACCTTTACTTCTGTCTTCCCACTATTCAAACTGAGGCCCATTCTTTCACTATCGTGTTTAAAATAGATCTAAAAAAAACCAAACAACTATAATGTCAAATGTACGCTGAAATTTTACTTCACAAAATGTAGTACAGAATAGTAAACCTTTAAAAACATTTCATGTTTTGCATCCTTCAGTCAGTCAGTCTGTGGTAACTAATACCTAGGAATGAAAGTATTCTTAATTTTATAACAAGTAACTAAACTTGTAAATTGTCACTGACAGCTTAGTTAATCCATGAAAGCGGCATTAGCTTTCCAGAAAATAAAACAATCGTTCCATGTTGTCAGCATTAAGGCAGCTTGTCTCACTGAGGGTATTTCCAACTGTACTAAACATACGTTCTCTTGGTACGCTCGTAGGTGGTGCACAAAGATAGCGCTTGACAGTATGAACCAAGGTGGAAAATCTTGATATGTTTATTTTCCACCAGTCCAGAGACGGGTATAAGGTAACCACTATTCGTATTCGGCCAAATACCGAATAGTTATTAGGTCCACTATTCGGCCCGAAGCAAATACGAAGATACTACACTTTGATTTTAGCCAAAAGCAATATAAAATCTTACAAGATCTGACATTTTTACAAATCCAGCACTCTTCAGGTCCAGAGGTTGCTAGATTTGTGAAATGTCAAGCCATACCTTAATCAGTTACAGAAAACTAGCTCAGAATGTGTCCTTACAGTTTCCGTCTCTTCCAGATGAAGTCAAAATAATACGCATACTTACAGTTCTGCTGTATTTATAATTAGCTGCTATTTTAGCTTTGTCCAAAGCCTTCATGATCACTTCAACCGACCAGAACTTCCACTAAGTATGGAAGATCTTTTCATCATTTGTTTAATACAACTTATGATGCCAACCCAGAATTCTGATTCATTCTTTCAGCTGCAAGCAACTACTGGCACCTTCCCTTAAATCGCAGCCAAATTATAATATGTTTTCTATTACAGTCACATTTGGTCAGAACTTACAATTCCTGCAACTTGTAATTCTTCCCTTGGATAACTTCTGTCAGAACTCCAGGGCTTGGAAAATTTACATACATCCCAATTTTTCTCAAGACCAAAATGTAAAACATATATTAATCTTACCAATATAAAAATCTGTAAGAGCCGCAACTGACAGTTTCCGAAGTGAAACTTTAGAGTTCCTGTCAACAGTGCAGTTAATTTTTTCATTATCGACGTACAGGTAGAAAGTGTGCCAAAGTCCATCAGTGTATGAGCCGGTTTTGCTCAAAACATCAACTGAAGAAAAAAAAAAGATTACAAGATTGTGAAATGATAAAATATATAAACAGAGCACTCGTTTTCGAGCACCAATTAATATCTTAGCATCATAAATTCTGTTACCTATGTAGTCAAAGGGGTATTTTGAGCAGCAAAATAATAAGCTAATATTCAAAAGTAGACCGTAAGAACAAAAAAGAAACAAGCATAATTTATGATATTGAAAGTAAACAGACTGTCCCTAATAACAAGACAAGAGAGTAGTGGAATCATCGCAATGTACAATTTAAAAAATTCAAGTATGTTGTAACTAACAGAGTACATTTTAAAACAGCTTAAATAAATTCATTGATTATAAAAATATTAGCAGAACAGTGAAATAGATACATGAATTGTTTTGAAAATGTAAATAAGAACAAAACTGAAAATCTGACTGAGAAATATTATCGACCACTTCTAGACTTGGTTTTATTCCAGAACTTGAGTTTTGCGTATGCATACATTTTACAGATCTGACTTATTTGTGTGCATATTTGTACGCCTGTATACATAAAAAGTCCGGTACACTGTGTGCCGGTCCCTGAGAGTGAACAAAAAACAATTATAAACAACGGGGACACACCTCTGATGACTAGAAGACTCCTGTTGTGCCTACTCCAAGGCCAACAGCAAGTTCACAAGCACACATGCTAGCACACACACACACACAAACGTGACTAAAATCAAAATAATTATTATTGTGAAACATTTGATTTCAGGAAAAAAAGACATTCTAAATTAATATTGGACACAGGAAATATAGCAACATGAAATGAGTGTTAAAGAAATATTTACCATTCCTAACAACATCTTCCACTGTCTGACCATCAATATCAATTATTGTATACTTTACGAAGCCGTTTTCATCAATTCTCACCTAGGCAGAAAACATCAGTCAAATATTAATTTAAATTCTCTGTCTAAAATGAAAAGCTTAACCGGTTTGGTGTAAATTGTTGAATTTTGGCATGTAACTTGTAAATAATAATGTCCTTGTAGCAAAGTGATTATAAACAAACATCTAGTTTTGATTTTTCCTTATTTGAGGTATATTAAAAACAGGCATCGATTGAAAGAGAACAATTAGCATGTTTACAGTAAATGGATTGATGCAAACTTGGCAAAACATCAAATTGACCACGTTTTGGAGGTAATCTTTGGGGAAGTTCGGAAAGCGGGGGCTAAGGTATGCTTATTTTGTTCAATGAAGTAGTAGACATGTCATATACTGCCATAATTGCTTGCTAAATGGCTCATAAAAAAACAAACGATTTTTGTCAGTGACTGAACATTTTGCTACAAAATTTTTTTTCAGGGGATACAAAAATTATTAGTCTGACAAAGATCTAAGAAATTCATCAGTGTAAGAAAACAGCAGCACCTGTGCAACATAGGAAATCTAAGACCAAAGGCAAAAATTTGTGCTGATCCATACACAAATTTTCAAGATATTAGTTATGAGGGGCAACTTCTGGAATGGACTTAAGCTCCACATGACAAGCATATGCAGCAAAGGGTGCTGAACATTACGATAAGGATTACGAATTAAACAAATTAATTCTTCTTCTTCTTCGTGTTCACCGGCTGTAAACTCCGGCGGAAAGTTCTGGTTGCTCGACCACTTCTGGGTTCTAGTCCTGTTGGAGAAACTGAGTGTTGCATCCACATCCGTTTCACAGGTCTAACTAATCTGCATGCAGACAGTTGGTTCCTTGTCTCTCAGGCAGATGTTTTTCAACTTCGAAGGAAGCTCCCAATTAGTCGACTCCTATGACATGCCTTTGGGCAGGAAGAGAGTCCATTCTTGTTCTCCCCACAACAGGGTCCGGGAACCCACACAGGGAACAAATTAAATGATGTTTCATTTAATTCTTCTAACTTCAAATATAAGAAAAATGCACTTCTTAAGGTGGTGTTTGGGCAGAATAGGCTGGGGATATTGAGCTTCGGATTCTCTTCTCACTCTTGAAGCATATATGTTGTCAACATTTTAGCTCCACAGTTTATAGCATCCATATAAAACTAGGATCAAAATGTACCACTTCTATACTCACCACTACTGAGGCAGTATCAGAATCCATCTTATGGTAAACCATAAGGGAATCTTTGTCATAGGTTCTGAAGTCAAAGGCAACATGCACTACCCTGCCAGACTGTGCTGAGATAAACAGTTTGGAAGTCAAAGTAGGGAAAGTGACTGGAATCTTGGCTACAACCTGGCAGAATAGAGTTTACAAAATTAGTTTTGTCAGATATTATCTGGAACATTAATAACGAACAAATGAGGTCATCAGAGTAATTGATTAATATCTGACTAGTGTAGAGGGATTGGGAAAAATAGTGTCAAGAGATTTACATTCATGTATCTTTTCCTCTGAATGTTACAATAACCAACTGTGAAACATTTCTACCATCTGGGTATTGAGCTGGAGTATGTTGACTATTAAATATTAAAAAGTTGTTGAGGAAGCATTACCAGTCTAGACCTAATGTTTACTGGTCTGTATCTACTGTGTTAAATCATGACCTCTGTATCTTCTGCCATTTATCTCCCAATGGAGCACAGGCCCTCAACCAACTCACGCCAAGTTGTCCTATCCTTTGCTATCCCATGCAGCTGACCCCATGTCTTCCACATCTTTTTATCTCACTCTTTAGTTCCCTTCTCCATGTGTTTTTTGGGTCTACCTTTATTTCTATGTCCTCGTGTTTTCTAGTTTAAAGCCATTCTAGTTATATTGTTCCCAGGCTTTCCTGTATTTTCTATCCACGCCAGCGTCTTTTCCTCACCGAATCATGACCTGGTTAAATACTAATATGCCTACCACAAATGTGAACAAGAAAGATGGCTGCATAATTAACAACTGTAACTAGAACAAGACTGGAAAGGGGGGGGGGGGGGGGGGGGGTGGGGGGGATGAGCAATAGAGAAACCAAACAGCATGAAGAATTCTGGAATAACGCCAAGAAACAAAGCAATCATTGTGAGAATATACATCTTTTCTGTGGGAACACAGTGATATGATGAGGGACACAATAAACTAAAATAAAGTATTCTGCATTGAAACTGACCGCGTCTAGTTTACCATACTCAGTTCCCCACTAAGTGGTAAGTAAAGTAAAGATACCTTTCCACACCTTTAGGCGCATCAGGTATATGGGAAGAGCGCCAATATTTTTTCAGAATATAGGCACTAGGTGGGTAATGTGGTCAGCATTACGCAGGCCATCTCTACTTCCCCAGGACACACTAAGTGGTACATACTCAAATAGTCAGCCTGTTAATTTCCCAATACACCTGCTTGTCCAGCTGAAAATCCCAAAGGATGCTAACTAGCCAGGATCTCTGAAATGATGTTTGCCACTTTGCAGAGACCACCTTTTTCAGCATGCTTTCAGAGCCTGTTACAATGAAAATACGCGTGTGTAGCTGGTTCTTAAGCCAGCAGAAATCTACAGTGACTGCCTCCACCCTCACTCTCAAACTAGCTGTTGTCATTCCATTCCATTATCATGATGGCAAAGATAGAACATTCTAATTATAAAAAAAGCACATGAGGGAACAGAGGATCAAGAGTGAACCATGATAAAAGTGATTTTTACTACAAGGGAATTGCTACATAATGATGG
Organism: Candidula unifasciata; assembly: GCA_905116865.2. NCBI lineage: Eukaryota > Metazoa > Mollusca > Gastropoda > Stylommatophora > Geomitridae > Candidula > Candidula unifasciata. Next base: position 159,543 of record CAJHNH020004434.1, read on the forward strand.
CATATGTATTTTTCCCACTATTTCTGTCTATATTTTATAGTTTTTCCCACAAATAAGGAGACATTTTTTTAAACTTTACAACAGCAATTCTCAATGTAGAAAAATCTGTTTATGTGACAAATTATTTGATCTTACTTGAACAGTTATTTAAGCCTTGTTATTAAAAAAAAAGTTTATCCTTTGTTAAAAACAAGATTATTTGCACTGATATTAAACAAAGAATTCACATTGTAACTAAACACTAATAATTCCACTTACATTACAGAAAGAATTCATAATTTCACAATGAAGTAAACCAACAGTATTGCCCCTAATGTTACACAAAGAATTCACGCTGTAGTAAAACAGACATATTCTCACTTACATTACAGAAGGCATTCACATTGTTTTTGATAGAGACGGTTGCCAGTTTGTTGGACAAAGCATCTCTGATCATCCTGGCCCCATTGAGGTTGAGATTCTGGATACAACCGATGAAGTTGTACTTGACACCGATTCCATCCATGTTAAAATATGGCACTCCTCCGAGGTACAACTGAAATAACATATTGAATACAAGTTATTAAACGGACAAAGAATCACTGCAGGTGAATGGGAAACAAATTGAGTGAGGCAGTGAGAGAAAACTTAAGACGAACGTTGCTGAAATAGGCCAAATGTGCTGGACTGGATTCCATCTATAATATCCAGAGGACTACATAGGACACAAAGAAATAGAGGACTAGACTGGGAGTCGAAGTGATTTATAGTGGCACAACAGGGTGACAATGAGGATACAAGTTATTCTCAGAGATTTTTTTTTTAAAGTATCCAGAAGCCATGAGTTGTTAACCCTTAGGCTCGTTATTATGGATAATGCAACCCTTCGGCCTTGATTCCATGATAAATACCGCAAATCGGGGAGAAATGTGGCTTTTCTGCCTACCCCCGGGGCGTAAACCCGGACCACAAGAAGTTCGTCACCCGGTCACGGCGCAGTCCGGTTTAGCCAACTACGCTACAGAGCCGGGCCTAAGAGAGATAAAAAGATTTCAAAATTATGAAAAGTATCACCACCTCTTTGGTGTATCTCCACAATAAATTGATAAAAGTACTAGCTGGTTCCAAAAGTCCCAATGAATTATGTCGGGAATAAATGTAGCTCTGGTACCAATCAACATGATGCTTCATGAAAGAAACCACACACATTTTAACATAAAGGTTTGGATCCCAGTGTGGGTTCCAGGGCCCACGTTTGGGGGAAAAGAATAGACCAATCGCCTCTCTAACAAGCATGTCATAAAAGGCGACTAATTTGGGATTTCCCCCCAAAGAGAGATGAGGAACCAACAGTCTGTATTCAAGAAAACCAGATATGTAAAACTAATATACATGCAAAATTCAAGTTCTGGAACATGTCTAAAGTCCAGACGTGGACAAACAGCCATAACTTTCCACCGGAGTTTACAGCCAGTTATACTAAGAAGAAGAAGATTTTCAGTAATGGAAGAGGTAGCACTGAGATCATCTTAAAACTGCTATCTTCTTCTTAGAATTCACCTGCTGTAGACTCTGGCAGAAAGTTCTGGTTGTTCATCCACTGCTGGACTTAAGTCTTGTTCCAGAATCTGAGTTTTGCTTGCACATCTGTTTTATGGATCCCCTACCATGGGGCTCCAGAACCCAATTGGGGAAAATCAGAATTAGAGATGTCCTCAAGAAAGAAAAGAAAAGGCAGATAGTATAACACACATTTTGTGTCATGTAGTTGTAGAAAAAATGCTTCAACGCCATATTCCCCTTGTGTTACTGGGGTTCCTAGCAGAAACCAAGAACAGCAACCCTGCAGATCCCAAAGCACGTCATGAGGGGCAATAATGGGTTAGGTTGGTCTCAGAAATGGTTGCTCTATTTTCAGCAACAACAGTCAACCAAGAACAAGCAAACAAAAATTTATCTGCCAATCTTCCTCCTCTTCTGTGTTCACTCATAAAAGGGCAGTTGGCCACTGTTTTGTGGTTTACAGCTAGGTCATGATATCTGCATCTTTCCGTTGAACACACCTGATTGAGGCAAACATCCTGATTAGTCACCTTGTACAGCGTGCTTTCTAGGGGGGTCTGCTCCCAAAATGGGATCATGAAACCCACCCAGGGGATCAGCCAAACAAGATGAGAGGAACCTCTTCTGCTCGAAGATCTATGAAAGAGACATGGAGAAAGCTGAAAAGGAGACTTAAAACATATAAAAAAGAATTAGGGGCAAGAGATGAATAAACGGGACCACAGTGAGTGAGCTGCACAAGATGACAAAGATATGACGATCTGGCAAGTATGAGGATACAAATGTAAAAAGTTAAGAGCTTACGAAGAACAGCAGAGAAGGCAGAAGAACTTCTTATCTCCAATATGGATTAAAAATAGGATAATTGCAGGTGGTCTTCATTGTAAAAAAAGAAAAAAGTCAACATCCTGTCTGAAACAAGCACTAAGGAGAACTAGCTCGTAAAAAGCTGAAGCATTCTGGACAGGTCAACTACTATGGTGGTCTGCAGAGAATGGTGATTGAGGGGTGCAGTTTCCGGAAAACAGGTCAGAGGTCGAACTCCGTGAAGGTGAATACAGGATATCGAAGATACATTGGCTATGAAAGCACACAGGGCTGGAGAACTGATTAGAGAAAGAGACTTTTCTGGTGTGCCGTGACGAAAGTGACATTCTGTACAGGATATGCTGATTGATGAGGTCTTCATTATAAAAAAACCCACACACAAAAACAACAACCGGAGAAAATGAAGAGAACTCACATATTTATCCAAATCTTGTAGGTATCCACCTTCGCATAGGTCTGCCTCGGCCTTATTTTCAGAAAACAGTACCCTCCATCACAGTTCTCTCCAGGCCATGATGATGTTTAACATGGTTAGAATACCTCAGATTTTGACACAGAATGCTGTTTATGAGCCAATGTCTCCTTGATGATCAGATAATGTAGGATGTCAATGTCTCCTCAGATCATGCAGGATATAAAGTGTCAGTGAGGTAAATTGTGAGTTTACTGTTTAATGCTTACAGAACTGACATCTGTGCACACCAGGTTAGTACACATGTGCTCAGTCTCTCTAAGCATCCCCAAAGCAACATTTGGCTGAGCAGTTAGGATGATTATCTCTCTATAATTAGAAATGAGTTCAAACTCTTCAACAGTGAACACTTTTATTGACTAGAAGTAAATGAAGAAACAAAATCTGGTCAGCACATTCTTCCACCAGTCTTTCAATTTTCAATGACCCCTGTGTGAGTTCCAGGGCCTCATTCCGGAGAAAAAAAGAACTGATCCATTGCCAGGGCCATCTTAACAGAATTACAGACCCCTGAGCAAACCAGTGTGCTGGGGCTCCCATGACGACCATTATGGAAGTCATTTTACACATACCGATTAGTATCAGGCCCCTGGGCAAATGCCCAACGGGCCCATTAATTCAGACAGCCCTGCCCACTGTCCCTTAAAAGAATGTCTTTCCTCCAGTCATGGACTGTAGACAATGTTGCAAGAATGACTTTGAATTAAGTTAAGCTAAGAACTGACATCACAGCTCTCAGAACATTCCCATAAGTGATCCGTCCTCATCTTTAGAGCAGTTCAAATGCTGAAGGTAGCAGTTGCAGTCTGACTATATAACTGTCTTGCCTTTCGTCAGTGTAGTGTCAGCCAGATCCCCTGGTAACTCCAAGCTGCACCATTCTCTCCACACCGTAATGATCCTTTTGAACTTCTGCATTGTTCATTTGCTCGCAAAGGGCCTTGACCATTTCCAGCTGGTCATTCATCAGTTTACCACCCAATGGTGTAGCATCATCCAATCTATCAGCCTGCTCACTTACCACATAAAGTGAGCAGCGGAGAGAAGATCCAAGTGACACTAACTACCTGGAATTTCTGCAGCGATGCTTGCCACTCTGCACGAAACATGCCTCTCTTCACATTTCTCAGCTGGAAAAAACCAACTATCCAGTTTCAGAGCACAATATGTAGGACTCCAACATGTGTTTCAGAATCTTGGCTCAAAGAAAAACCACAAAGGGTACTATATGTAAGTAAACTGACCAGCGTGATGTTGACCACATCGTCCAAGAAGTTCTGACTGGTCTTTAAAATATAGGTCTAGCCCTACATGCCTAAAGGCAGCATGGAAATGGGTCCTATACTTTTAATTTCTAAACCAGCCTCAAAACAAAAAATGTGCATATTAAGCTAATGTAAGTTTAAAATGGAGACATGTTTTACACAGCTGGATTATTAGTAGAGGACAATTAAGAATGTACAAGCTGGCATCAAAAAAATATCCAGTTTCAGAGCACAATATGTAGGACTCCAACATGTGTTGAGAATCTTGGCATCAAAGAAAAACACAGAGCACTATATGTAGGACTCCAACATGTGTTGAGAATCTTGGCATCAAAGAAAAACACAGAGCACTATATGTAGTGCACCAGAAACATGTGTTGAACATCTACTGGTGTCAAAGAAACAGCACAGAGACTGTATGTAGGACTCCAACATGTGTTGAGAATCTTGGCATCAAAGAAAAACACAGAGCACTATATGTAGGACTCCAACATGTGTTGAGAATCTTAGCGGCGCATCGGGCATATGGCCAGTGGCCCAGATTTTTTTACTGACAGACCATCAACTCTGTGGGTAGCTGTCAGCACCACGAACTTTCCCCAGACAGCCCATCCTGAACATCTACTGGTCGTGCGAATTCCCATACCAGACAAAAATCCACGCAAGACTCTCAGCGATACTCCTTCCGTTACTACCTGCCAATTAGGGGTGGTTGGGATAAAAAGAGCTGCTGCCACATGAAAATTGGCAACAAAATAGAACAGCTCAGTCACAAGCTGTCATACCAAAAAAGTTAACTTGTGTATCGTTTACAGGATGTTGCAAAACTAGCCAGAGCATTTTTTGGCTGTTGTGGTTTTGCTAGTCAAATTTTACATTCAGCAGTTTGCCACTGCTTTCTGAACGGTTAGCTCTTGATACTACAGCTGAAACCCAATGCAGACATTCTACTGCCAAATCGTCAGCAGCTGGGATCGAATCCAGCACCCTGACACAACAAAGCAAATTCACAATACGTAAGTCACAAATGCCCACCACACCAAGAAACAAAAGTAATAATCTGCAGCCAAGAAGAAACTTTTCAATGGAAGAAAAATAAAGTCTCTGACAAAATACCCGACTCTAAAGTTAAAAGCAAACCCTGATTTTCCATGTAAGAGCTGGACAACACAGCCTACTTGATCTTCTGTGCAATCTCAAAAACTATCCACATGGATCTCAAACTATCCACATGGATGAGAATCCACAAGGAGTAAGTGTGCTTCTTCTTCCTTTGATTATTGTTCACCACACCCAGTCAATCTGACAAGAAAGCTCTAGGGCAGCCTAAGAGACTTATAGTTTACGGCACTAAGTGAAATCAACTCATGACTAGTGGTCCCTGAAGAATTTGTTTTACAAGCATATCTGCCGTGCCTGTTAAAAAGCCAGCTGCCATATTTGCTCCTTTCGGCTATCACGTTGATATTTCTTTAGAATTTTCTGTTTGGGTTTGATTTGCTAGAAATTGGAGTACTGTAAACTCTATTGGCTGACTTTTATTTCCCCACAAATCAGGTGATATAAGTCCAGGTGATCAATGTTAATTTTTTTTATTTTTACATCATTACGATTTTCTTAATTCCTCCTGTTGTTTCCAAGGCCCCATCTTAAGGAAAATATTAACACAACTTTTGCCCCTACCCCCTTTAAAGTCAGAATGCTGCTGCCTGACAGGTGAGTAACCAACAGTCTGCAAACAAATAAGCCAGATATGTAAAACGGAGGTGCAATACCAAAAGCGGATGAACTATCAGAACTTTCAGCCGGAGTTTACATCCAGTAGATGCAAAGTACGAAAAAGGAAAGATTTATCTCAACAATCAATATCACTGTCAACATTACCAACCTGTAAGATCATTCTAAAGTAAAATCGAACAAACAATTCTCAACAAAACTTACCAAACGCACAGCCCACCACTTCTATCCTCAAAGATATAACCATATTCCATCGCTGAGGGTTGAAGCGGAGATAGCGAGCAACGATGGGATAGATCAGCGTTCGTGTCTGCAGTGAGGCATCATCAGCATTGCCTTCAAACACCTGGAAAAAGAAAGCAAAGAATTCTGATCTAAAATTATATATATATATATACTAGCTGTACCCGGCCACGCGTTGCTGTGGCATAGTTTGGCTAAATGGAAATGAAAGAAAATAGAAACCGCACGTGTCTAATACAATCATTGTCTGCTCAGATATAGAGATAGTCTTTGATCCCCCCCCCCCCAACTAAATCCACCTACTACTCTCTCCCTCATCAAAGGTTTTTGGAAAAGAAAGACAATGGAAATCGCACGTGTCTAATATAGTTAATGTCGCAATCATTCTCTGCACGGATATAGCGATAGTCTGGTTTTCCAACTTTAGAACACGCACCTTATTATTGTGTCTTTATATTAGTGGTCATTTAAATGGTGTTATTAGCACAGTAACAAAAATGGTTATTTGGTTATCACATGCTAAAGCTGTTTGTATTTTTATAGGGGACGGAAGTAAAGCTACAACTGTACTTGTGAATAACAAAGTAAGTTGTAAAAAATAGAAAAGCGGAGGTAGCGTTAGTAAAATATAAACAAATTAGGTAATGAGAACTTGAAAATCATGTGTAAAGCTCTTAAAGTTCTCTTAAATTTAAGTCATTACCCCCTCCCCCACCGACTACTACTCTCTCCCTCTTTGAAGGATTTGAAAATCATTACCTGGCGATATTTTGTTGTTGCTGTAACTGACATTGACATCCCTGTCCATCCGGACTAAAATGGGGAGCAGGAATTGTAATAGGCAGTGAATGGGGCTAGTGTAATATTTACCACATCATCCTTCAAGTACCAGTACAACTACTACCACCACCACCACCACCACAGTAGCTAAAATAATGTCACTGCTATCTGTGTTACCATCAGAGTAGACAGAGAGTCGTGAGCCAGAAGATTTGGTTCCGCATGGCTAGTGCTGTCGCCACAGACTGGTCAGGTTAGGATGTATAATTTCACTTCCCGACAGAAGAACGCCATAACCTTACCGGCGGTCTTCACATGAGAGTACTACGGTGTAACAGCCCAACCACAACTATTACTGCTACTTTAAGTGTGTAAAGCAGTTACTGTGACTTAAAGCTCTCTCAGTTTATAGTTTGCCCCCCCCCCCCCTAAATTCATTGACAACTCTTTCCCTCACTGAAGTAGTTGAGAGAAAAAAAAACCTTGAAAGGCAAATGAACACAGGAAAAAAACACCATAATTAGGAAATGAACGCTATGGTAAACAGCACAGCTTAAAATTCCAACGCAGATGAAATAACTAAATCTAAATAAAAATAAATGGAAAGCTATGAAATTTCAGCGTAACCATGCAATCGGAAAGTTTAAAAATGCAATCATAAGTATGCGAAATGGTCAAAGTTAATTATCAAATGGTTTACCCATTTACTTATCTTTTTTTTTTTTTAGTATTAAGGGCAACATGGCTAGTGCTGTCACCACGACAGAGCAGATGAGGATATTATTTTAGTCCAGGGTAAAAAAAAAAAAAAATTAACTACTGCGGATTTGAACCCTGGTCTCCCGCACGGGAACCCAGTGTTCTAACCATTCGACCAAGCAGCCACTTCATCGGAGTAACCAAAAGAGAACTTAACTATTAGAGATGTGTGTCCCTACTACTGTGTCCCGATTATAACACAACTCAAAACCGCAGGCAATTGTTTTCTCGTAGACAGATACTCCAGATATATTAATGAAACGGCACAACAATAGAAATCGCACGTGTCTAACACGGTTAATGAAGTTAATGTCGCAGTCACTGTCTGCGCCGACATCGAAATAGTCCTTGATGCCCCCCTCCCCTTCACCATCGAAGGTTGTTTGAAAAAAAAACCAGAAAATAGAAATCGTGTTTAATATGGTTATTGTGGCAAATATAGAGATAGTCTTGTTTGCTGTACCAAGACCTACTCTATGTATTAGAGAAGGCGTTGACAGCACGTAACTCGGCAGCAAATAGTGGAAGCCTTGCGTTCTGACTACGGCGGCGCATGCGCAATTACTAACGTGGCTATAATTAGAAATCACTAAAATTATAAATATTAGTTTCGAATATTATGGCTTAAATTGTGGTCACCTATCTCTAACAGTGACAGGTTGAATTTCAAACCATGATGGTTCAACATCCGGTATCAAAACTAACATATCCTGAAAATTTCAGCTAAATCGGTTCAGTAGTTTCTGAGTCTATAGGGGGCAAACAAACACACAAACATTGATTTTTATATACATAGATATATATATAAAAAAAATCACATGGAATCTGTTATATTTTAAAATATGAATACAGCTCCACCCCCACCCTTTGTAGAATATTGCTCTCATCATGGTCTGCCTGAAAGAAACTCACCAGTTCTTCCATCCTGTGCACTTTCATATTCAATGAGTCACACATCCTGTACCCATCTTTGTGTTGGTCGGCCCCTGCCTCTCTTTACTGGTACCATGCTTTCTACTTTAATTTTCCCAATCCACTCTGGTGTTTGATATGGCCAGACTATTTCAGTTTCCAAGACAAGATGCCGTTTATTAGCCAATCTTCCTTGATGTTCTGAGTTTTTAGGATGTTAATTTTGTTTGTGTCCATGGCATTCTTTCTATAATAATTCTGCTCAAAAGCCCATATTTTATTCCTTTATAGACCCCAACCCACATCCTTATGTTGCTGCGGGGAATCAGGGTTGTTATGGGAGCAAGGTTCTGCAAAGGACACGCTAATGAATGACTGACTGACCAGACTATCAAGGTCTGAATAAATTTGTGCAACAGGGAGTGATTAGGGGATCTCGCCAACACTCCACTCTCAGAGGAAAGGCAAGATGGACTTACAGTTAGACTGCCACTGGTACAGATTGAGACTGAACTCTTAGCTGGCTGCTGAATATGAGGATGTAGAGCTTATGGGAATGTCCCAAATGATGTGATCATGGTTTTTAAAACTCAACCCAACTAGTTCAATCTAAAATTCTATATCAATCAGATAACAAAACTATATCCAGTGAAATTGTCAGTGCACACCACAGGAGCTCAGCAAAAGTGATGACTGAACAAAACAGTCCACATCTACAGTATGTGAGAATCAAGACAAACAAAGGTTTTCTAGCCAACAATAAAACAGCAGAAAACTTTTAGCAGAAACAGAAGAACAACAACCAACCTCAGAAACACCAAGCATATTTGTGTAGCGTCGCCAGGTTTTTGAATCATCGGAATATTCCAGGAAATATTCTCGGACATATTCATCACTGCCCTGTCTTCCTTGTGTTAAAAGCTGGGTGACGATGTATTGTTTGCCCATGTCTACTTGAAGCCACTGGAAAGAATTCTGTATCGAAGGTGACCAAGCTCCTGTTGACACAATTTGCGTTTATGTTAAAAGAATATTTTCTGATGCTGAAAGCCACAATACATAATTTATCTTCATCCACAGGAAAAATAGCTCAGATTCTCTAATGTTTCTTTTTTGTGTTTTCTGCTGTCTCCCCACCCCTCTTCCCACTCACAAGCATGTCATGGGAGGTAGTTAATTAGAAGTATTTTCTTCAAAGTCAGCATGCGTCTGTCTGACAGGTAAGGAACCAACAGTCTGCATACAGATAAGCCAGATCTGTTAAATAGACATGAATGCAAAATTCAAGTTCCAGATGGAAACCAAAGTCCAGGAGTATTCGAACAATCAAATCTTTCCACCAGAGTTTACAGCCAGTGAATGCTAAAAGAGGAAGAAGAAACATTGTTTTGCAATGACATCAAAACCAGTCATCCCCTTGTGGCATGCAATTTTTCATTATTTTAAAGCCCCACCCTGGCAAGAGTGCCAGGGTTCACAATATAGCCCGGCCATAAATATGGTCTAATGGCTGAACCCGGTTTCTGGAACCTCTCCACGGGTGATCCTCATCCACATGGTGGAACTTTGTGTCTCCTCAGGTGTTTATCGCTTTTATTTAATCGTGTGATGTCCTAGTGGGGTAAAATGTACTACTACTTTACTTAGTCGCTCCTCTTCTACCTTGGGGCGTAGAGGTTTGCCAGACGTCTCTATCAGCAGTTTTCTTTCTGGCTTGTAAAATGTACTACTACTACTATTATTTTGCACATTTTCAGGCACAAATGAAATGTTTTGGTTACAATCTCAACTGATACAATGAGTTGATTCTTAACTAATTCAATGGCAGGCAACACCATCTGCTTAATGGTAACTTCTTGCATGTTATGCTTAACTCATTATAACTCATAATTTAATGGTAACACCTTGCAGGGTATGCTTTAGTTAACTCATTAGAACCCATTATTTAATAGTGAATTCTTGCAGGGTATACATACCGCAAAGAAAGTTATGTGTATTATTCTCCCAAGTAAGTGACTCAGAAGAATGAATATGTCAAAGTTATATAAACATTGACCTGACATCAGGGTATTGACAATGGACTTGTAACATAAGACATCTTAGATATAATTAACTAAAGGTTGACACAACCATGTGGACATCCCATACCCGATAGAGATACTTGACTACAGACTTAGGCAACGAACTTGGACGTCTGTTGTCAGGAAGTATCTTTCCTAAGGAGGGGCGGATGTCAGAGGCTAGTTCGGCTATGGGAAGCACAACAAATGTCCTATAGTGAATCATCACGTTTGTATGAGTTGACCCTCGGTACAACTCAGTATGTGAACGGACAGCTCGTCCACGCAATAAGCCGTGCCCAGTTTAGAGGCCAGGTCGAATTCACTTAGCTGACACGGAGTGCTGCGTATTGAGCCATGAACTCGGCGGAAATACAAAAGGCTTGGTCCAAGCGGGTTTGAGGAGAGTTGTGTAGGACGGTTGTGTGCTGGTCGACAGAAAGAGACAGGACGAAAACATTGCGACGAGGTAACGGTAGTGTAGCGACGGTTAGGATGAAATAGAATATTCGTATTTAGTGTCTATGATAGGCTGTATTTGTATTTAATTTTTCGTCTAGATAGTATAGAGAGTTAAGGTTCTGTGTGTAGTAGACATTCCATGCAGTATTTGTTTGAGCAGTTAATCGAGGTGACGCGCCTTGTAATGGCGATAACACTGCCCGGGCACGCTTAGGCCATACACCTTCAGTGTATCGCTGAAGTCCCGTTTGGCAATAGACGGCGGATTGATTGGCACTGAGACACTGCCAGCTAAGAGTCGTGCTCCCCTAGATCCATGGCAGCTGGCCTGGGGTGACTAGTGATTGTAAAGGTGTCATCGCCAAGGCAGTTTAGGATGGAAGCTGCTTAGCCCAGTTGAAGTGTTGTACGTCTAATGTTCATTGTACATCAAAGATTATGGTTGTACTCAGCAGGAGTGTCGTCTTGAGTGTGTCTGAGTAGTTAAGTCTGTCAGCTGGCCTACCTAGCGAGCCATATAAAATAAGTAGAGTAGAATAGGTCCCTGACAGATATGCTTTAGTTAACTCGTCTGAACCCACCATTTAATGGTAACTTCTTGCATGTTATGCTTTAGTTAACTCATCAGAACCCATTATTCAATGGTAACATCTTGCAGGGTATGCTTGAATTAACAACTCATCAAGTTGTCACATTACCCTGTAATAACTCATTTGTTACTGTAACTCCTACTGTCTCTGGGAGAAGGGGCTTTCCGTGGTAGAGCTCTGCAAGTTGTTGATTTGTTTCGTGCACTGCGTTGTGTGATTCACAAATGCAATTTTTTTTTAGAGATCTATGGGGATCCTCACTAGAGCTTTATGATAAAGCAAAACTGTGAAGGCTTTCGGGGATCAAATGGACAGTGCAATAGAAGAGAGAGAAAGAGAGAGAGAGAGAGAGGGGGATATTGAAAGACCAATTCAGGATGATATTCAGCACTGAGGGGAAAATGAGTTGGACTCTTTACTAGGATACAGTGGTACTATTAGCATGCCAACTCTCTTCATTGGCTACTGACGAAGGAGGCGGAGCATGACTGGTAATATTCAGTGATGTCAGTTCTTGATTTATTCATTCATTGGAGCTAGATACATATTCATGTCTTATGTAATATTGTCGGCAGAGAGAGGATAAGTAGCATGGAATAAACCTAGTGTCATGAAGTCAATTCTCTCGTTTTTAAACATTTAATGTGTATTAATGTTACTTTTATAATAGCTGGTGAATTGATACACGACAAGGCACATGTGGTCAAGGCCTTTTGGGAACAAGCAACGGAATCAGTAGAGAAAGAAGATTATTATGGCCTAGAGAGAATGAGGCCCTTGGGTGTAACCAGGGGGTCTGGCAGGCTCACTTCACACAGAGGAAAGGCAAGACGGACATATAACCAGATTGTGACCGGTACCATCAGTATTGGAACTCTGCACTGGCTGCTGAAGATGAGGACGGAGCATGCATGGGAATGCCCTGAGTGCTGTGATGTCAATTCTTGACTCGACTCAACACCAATTTGCTCACAAGAGCTGCTTTGGATCCAACATCATTATCTATCAGCAGATCACTTCACAGAATGTTGTTCTTGTCAAGGCATGTCTGAAAGTCTCCCGGTCTCTCTCTTGCCAATGCATCTCCAATGACCGGTATCTACTTAGCGGTGGTCTGCCCCTGCCTCCTTTTCATAAAACTACACCCATCACTATTCTCTCCAGGCCACAATGACGTTTACCATGGCCAAAATAGGTCAGCTTCTGGGATTGGATGCTGTTTGTGAGCCGATTCTCCTTGATGCCCAGATCATGTAGGATGTTGATGTCTGGACTGAACAAGCAAAAGCAATAATTATCTGGGAACAAAACAGTGAAACTTTACCTGCTGAGCGGCCGACTCTACCATCCTTGGGCATTCTTTTTGCGTTGGAAGTACTAGCCGTAAGGGCACTATCCGGAATCCTTCCATCTTCCACACCCACCCTCTGCTGGTAGGCACCTTTACAATCTGCATATTCATAAACTTCCCCTGAGGAGAGCAAACAGTAATTGATAAGGAAACAATCCAAATGTGGTTTTGTGCATAAATGAAATAAGGTGTTGTAAAACTGTTTTATTTTTGTGTGGGTTCCGGGGTCTCATTTTGGGTGGGAAAGAATAGACACACTGTCCCCTATCAAGCATGTCATAAAAGGCAGGGGACTGCAGGCTGTCTTTTGATGGCTGCTAAAGGTATAGCCCATAATGAATTAGAGGCTCAATATATGGAAGTGTGGCAGAACAGCCATAAGTAAAATGTGACAATTCTTTGTTCAGTACCAGAGTACCTTTTACTGACTGCATTTATGGAAGCACCCTTGGTTGGTGAGGAAAGCTTTTATTCTGCCCCTATTTTCTCTTGAGGACTAAAGTTAAATTTATGGCTGCACTAGACCGGCCTGATGCGGGGCAGCACTCATGAATTTGGAAACAAAGATGATCACACAGCAATGAGACTGCAATGTCCCATGAAACTAACTGGGAAGGTTAACCGGGGCAACAAATGCCTGCAGACGTCGCATGCATTGGCCAAAAGCATGTTGTAAATGGGGGGAAAAAAGAAGATACTTTTAAACAAAAAGTTTCTTTTCCCATCTCTCATCCAAAATATTAACGGTACAGATTCTTATGGAGGTCAGGGATCAATACAAGATGAGTGTCATTACCAGTGAACCTGTTTTATTTCAAGCAAGTCTCATCAGCACAACAGGAAGAAACCCGAGAGTCAGAACCTGGGTCAGTCCACCCCTAGAGTGTCAGGAAGGTAAAGAGGATAAAACGTTAGGGGAAGGGAGACTTCTGGCAATCGGTAGCTCCTGTGCTTACTTGTCCGTGGAGTTTTAATTATTCTATATAGCAATTTATTTCTCACTGCAACTGATATATTTTTTATTGGTGTTTTTTGTGTGTGTGCCACCTTTCAATTCAGAAGTGCAAACAGAACATGAGGGTGTGGAGAAACTAGTGCCACAGGGAGTGATCAGGGAATCTGGCCAACATTCTACACTTAAGGAAGGTCAATATGGATATTTAATCAAACTGCTACTTGTAACACTGGAACTGGCCCCTTTTGCTGGCTGCTTAAGATGAGAACAGAGAATGTTTGGGAATGTCTCGAGTGTGGTTCTTAACACAACCCATCTTGCAACAGATTCTTGTTCCAAACTGCATATGGCACCTCATATCATAGGTTATAATTATGTCTGTTCTAAAATAGTTATTATACCTCTATTCCATTGTTTATCTGAATGTTTTCATTTACATTCATGTATCATAGAGGTTTTTCATTATATTTGTCATTTGATGTAACACTGTGAGCTGTAGATTTCATGTGGAATGTTGTTTTTTCCCGGTTTTGTTGGGGCACTTTGTTGACTGCGCCAATTGGAAGGTGGCAGATGATGTTCAGAATGTAGTGCACCATCTGGCTTTCATGACTGACCATTTGTGCCAATAGTATGAGCTGTAATTCTGGCACAGAACCGTTACTGTTGGCACATCTGACAGCTAACGTATGTGTTTTTACTTTGCGTGTGCAAGCTTCAAGATTTTGCTGGGACTGACAAGTTTTTCCACTTGTTTTCATACGGGTCAGTAAGTGAAAGACATTTTCTGTGACTTTCACTGGCACAAGAATGAAGAAGTCATGGAGCAACCCACCTGCAGCTAGTCTTCTTCTTGTTCAATAGCTGTAAACTCCTGTGGAAAGTTCTGATTGTTTGCCCATCTCTGGATTCTACTCTTGTTTTAGAACCTGAGCGTTGCAAGCATTTCACATCTGTTTTACAGATCTGGCTTATTTGTTTGCAGACTGATGGTTCCCTGCCTCAGGCAAATTCACTCCGACTTTGAAGGAAGCCTCCAATTAGTCGACTCTTACAACATGCTGTTTGGGGAGACAGTAGGTCTGTTCTTGTTTTTCCCCAAAATCAAAGGGGCCCCGGAACCCACAAGGGGACCATCAGCAGTGGTGATGAAACCTCGAGGAATTAACTTTCTATTTGAAGATAATTTCTGTTTTCTTTGTTCAACCCTAGTTTTTCACTGTGTACTAAAGGTTGTACATCCAAGAAATGAAATATATCATACAGACATTTAAATAGATAAACGGTGCAGCTGTGAACTTCTTACCTGTTCCGGTTCTACTGACATCAAATCTTCACTTATATTTATATATATTTCCAGGGCCCTATTATAGGGAAAACAAGAATAGACCCACTGCCTACCCAAAAGCATGTCGTAAGAGTCGACTAATTGGGAGCTTCCTTCAAAGTCGGGTGCATCTGCCTGAGAGGCAAAAAACTAGCAGTCTGCATACAAATGAGGCAGATCTGTCAAACGGATGCACACGCAACACTCAGGTTCTGGAACCAGACCTGCAGTCCAAAAGTGGACGAACAACCAGAACTTTCCGCCGGAGTTTACAGCTGGTGAATGTGAATGAATGAAAATGAAACATTTATATATATATTCTATACTGATTGGCACCTTTCCGTCTTTCCAGAGGACAGAACAGTGTTAATATAGTGTTATATTGGATATTGCTGTTACCTGCGTTAAGTTACGTGATTAGGAGGCACGGGACCCACATCTTATGATGATGGCTCGTGTGATAGCGAGATACGCCGTCGTTAAGAAAAGTCTTCCACAATTATAGCATGGATTTCATGACCACTGTTGTCATCTATTCTATACTCAACAAGTCGTCAAAAGACATTTGGTACCAAATCAACTATCTTAGTACTACTAACTACTACTACTCAGAGTACTTCGTCTTTTTAGTCTAAAAGTTTTTAGTTTAAATATTTTACAAAACTCATCATTCAATCTTTAATTATTCATGTATTTAATCCTCGAAGTCAAAGCACAACTGTTCAGTATTACAAACTACGAACCAAGTATACCACTAATGTATACAACATAAACTATAAACATTTTATTTTTACTTTCATTTCCGCGTTCTCACCTGTCCGCCATGTTACGAAAATAGGTCAGGAAAGGTGTGACAATAAAGTTACAAACACCACTTTCAAAGCTTACAAACACTATATCGTAGCAAATTCTATTTTACGCATACTTACTGCTGATAGCAGCGTTTGATAACGCGAACAGGGAAACTAAAGAAAGAAGATCAACTAATATTTTCAGTCCCATGTTTCTATCTCCGTCAACTGCCGTTCATGTTTCCAGGACTGTCACCTGTGTCACATGACTGAAATCTCATGATTCTATTGGTTAAAGCAATTAAAGGTAGATTATCACTTAAGAAACTGCCTGGCGACAAGAGTGCTCTAAGTTAACGACTTTTTCTTACTTCATCTTTTTTGATCATTTTTCTCTCTCTGTCTTTCTCTCTCTTTCTCTCTCTCTCACACTCTTGTCTTTTTTTACTTACACGCTTCTCTTGACCCCCCCCCCCTCTTTGTCTTCACCAATCATTGCCCTGTCAATTATTGCTGTGTGGGTTCCCATTGCAAGAGAAAACAAGAATAGACCCACTGCCTCCTCAACAAGCGTGTCGTAAGAGTCGACTAATTGTGGGCTTCTTCGACGTAAGAGTGCATCTGCCTAAGAGGCGAGAAACAAACCCTCTGTATAAAAACAAGTCAGATCTAAAATACAAATGTGCACGTAACACTCAAGTTCGGGAACAAAAATAAAGTCTAGAGGTGGACAAACAAATATAATTTTCCGCCATAGTTTACAGCCGGTGAACGCAAAAAAAATTCATTTGTTTAACCTTCCCCCCCCCCCCCCTCCCCTTTTTCAGGGTCTGTTGTGTTTCGAACGCGCTTTGCAATGCCAGTATGCCGGGTTCGATCCCAGCTTCGTGCCCTGCACTTTGCCTTGGTTCCGACAGTGGTATCAAGAAGCCGACTGTCCAGAAGACAATGGATGTAAACTTGCCTGGAAAAACCACAACAGCCAAAAAAATACTGGGGCTAGTTCTGCAACGTCTTGTAAAGGATACACAACTAACTACTCTCAGTGTATTGTGTTTTATTTCCTTCCACCGCTTATAACGTCTTTGTTTCGTCTTTACCTCTACTGTTTCTTCTTTTCATCATCTCGCCTCCCCCCCCCCATCTGCTAACCTTTTAAAGGATAACCCACCTACAGTGGACTACAGGTTTTGTGGTGCCCCAAATAACTGTACTACATGGCTATACAGTTTAACATGGTTTCGGGGTTTGTAGCTGTTTGATTCAACAACGGAACAACATCATACCACACGGATAGTAGTAGCCCATAAGTGCTCCGTTCTTCTTCTAACTGTCTGAGTCCGAAGAAGCTCAGCACAGTGCACATGCTCTGTAGCACCGGCGAGGATACTGAAATACTTTTGGAAGATTTTAAACTCTAAATTTTGCTCAGGCAGCGCCGTTATGCTACTCTTTTTTTTCCATTTTCAACTGCCAAGGGATTTTTTTTTTTACGTGCGCAAATAATGCACACTTGCGTCTAATCTCACTACCCAGAGACCAGGGGGAATTAATAGAAGTCCAAGTCTACGTAATAAAATCCCAGCCCTTACCGGGGATCGAACCCGGAACCTCAAGCACCCGAGGCGAACACAATGGCTTGAGACCACGCAATTCCCAGAGGAACTGTGGAAATGTGTCTAGTGTCGTGATACTGGTTCTGGTAAAAGTCATTCATTTATTGATGCCTGTCTAACCATGATTCCTAAATGTGTCTAGTGCCGTGATACTGGTTCTAGTAAAAGTCATTCATTTATTGATGCCTGTCTAACCATGATTCCTAAATGTGTCTAGTGCTGTGATACTGGTTCTGGTAAAAGTCATTCATTTATTGATGCCTGTCTAACCATGATTCCTAAATGTGTCTAGTGCTGTGATACTGGTTCTCGTAAAAGTCATTCATTTATTGATGCCTGTCTAACCATGATTCCTTAATGTGTCTAGTGCCGTGATACTGGTTCTGATAAAAGTCATTCATTTATTGATGCCTGTCTAACCATGATTCCTAAATGTGTCTAGTGCTGTGATACTGGTTCTGGTAAAAGTCATTCATTTATTGATGCCTGTCTAACCATGATTCCTAAATGTGTCTAGTGCCGTGATACTGGTTCTAGTAAAAGTCATTCATTTATTGATGCCTGTCTAACCATGATTCCTAAATGTGTAATAAAAACCGATGGTGTTATTTTGGGACCAGTACAGAAATTTAAGTATCTGGGCACATGGATAACATCAGATGGAAGACGCATAACTGAGATAAGAAACAGAATAGGACAGGCAGAAACAGCATTTTATAAAATGAAGAATATCTTGTGCAATATATCCTTGTCATTGATAGTTAGAAAAAAGAATTCTTGCCTTCTACATATATCCAGTTTAAAGATATGGCTGTGAATCCTAGACAATCGGTAGGCAGGCCAAACAATTTCTTGAGGCCTCAAGAGATGTGGTTTTACAGAAGAATGCTTAGAATACAAAAATAGAGGTTTTGAAAAAGGCGGGAGCCCGAAGACAACTTATCACAGACATCAGAAGGAGACAGTCATAATTATTTGGCCATGTTATGAGAGGAGGGAAAATAGAACACGTTGTGACCACTGGAGAGATCTGTGAAAGGAGGGATAGAGGAAGGCAACGAGAGAAGATTCTTGACAGTCTTGTTGCATGGCACATCGGCACACGAACTGATACATGCTGCAAGAGATCGCAGATTACGGAGAGGCATGATCGCCCACGTCAGTCGACAAGGCACCTGATGGTGATTATGATGTAACCATGACGATAAGAACTGAGCTATGGATGGTGACAATTCTGACAGTTTACCGCCACACACACACACACACAGAGAGAGAGAGAGAGAGAGAGAGAGAGAGAGAGAGAGAGAGAGAGAGAGAGAGAGAGCCTACAGCGGCTCCTTGCAATGATGTTTATTTAACAAGACTACGGCTGTTGACAATCTTTAAATACGACTAACATTGTGATTGTTAATCACTCAGTTCCAAATCTTCAGTAAACATCGGGTATACCAGCAAGTGAGAAGATCTTACCGTGCATCATCATCAAGTTCTTTGCCGTCTTGCTTGGTTTTTCAGGTGGCTCTGCTGCATGCAGTTGGTGTATCTAGACTTCACATCCTAGTCAAAGAGAACTAACTACTCTCATGTTTGTGGTCTTCGGCATACATTGGCTCTCGTATAGCAGTTTTAGTCTTAGGTTGAGGTTGTTGTCGTACAGTGAAGGCCCGCCCGTATGGTGGCGCTACCTGCAAAAACATCCGCTATCTTGTCACCTTTCTAAACGAAAATAACAATAAAGGGAGAGTAGACACATTCTACTGTGCTGCTATGCAAAAGTGAAAAGAAATTCATGAGTTATTTCTCTTTGACTAGTTTTTAAAAAGGTTGTGACCTCTCTCTCTCTCTCTCTCTCTCTCTGTGTGTCTCTCTCCCTGTCTCTCTGTCTCTCTCTCTCTCTCTCTCTCTCTCTCTCACACACACATTCCACCCCTCCCCCGCTGTTTAATATTAAATATGTTCACAGAAGTGGGTATTTTGAAAGTCAAAGGACATAAAGATGGCAAGTGTGAAAGTGTGGTAGCAGTAATAATTAAAACAACAATTTTCTTTCAACCCTTTTAGATTAAAAAACCAATTATGATATTACGGGTGTTACAGTCCCCACGTTAGCCACGCGGTATTACATTATGCATTAAACTCTGTCCCAATATGGAAAACATTTTTAATTTGTATTTTTAAAGCCCGATCTTGGAGACCCTAATACAACCTAACGGCTGAACGGGGTTTCATGGACTTTTGCCGGGTGGAACTCTCATCCGTGTGGTGGTAGTTTGTGTCACCGGGTGTTTATCGTTCGTCGCGCAGTTTAGATAGAATTGAACGTCACTTACTCACGCAGTACTAAACGGTATAAAAAGGTAAAGTCGGGAGATGTGAACCAGCGTCATTGCAAACGGTTAAAAACCAAAAGTGCTCGGCCACCAGTACGGACAGCTGATAAAAAAACTGTCCGCCTGTGTCGTCGTCCTCACGTAACTCTGTGGCTACAGCGAAGTTCCTCCATTTACCCCAGAGTGTTAACTTACTACACAATCAAAGAACGGTTAACAAATATACTCTCTTTTTCCTTCTCTCTCTTTCTCTCTCTCTCTCTTTCTCACAAACTTTGATCCATCTCTGCCTCCCCATCTCTCCCACGCTCTCCTGTTCATCAGTTTATGAAAACAATTAAAACGACAAAAAAAGTCAGCATCTCGTGTTACCAACCAAGCTAAGAATTTGCCAGATAAGCAAACTGGCTAAAATATTTCAAACGTGTTTATAAATTTCAACTGGCAGAGTTCATTGTTTAGAAATCTGGCGTCGCTTAGGCGACAAATTAACCGTTTTCAGATAACAACATGTTGCTTTTGCAAATAACAAACACAATTACCTGAAATTATATATAAATCATATTTATTTTTCGTTTCCTTTTCAGATACAATTTTTATTTAATTAAAATACTAAATGCGTGTCAGTTTTTTTCAGACGTTAAGAAAATTATAACGTTGTTGTCTCGGAACTTTGTAGCAGTTACATGTGGCCGCTTTTAATACAAGATAATCGTCACAGCAGTCACACAGTCTGTGTGAGCAACACTTAAGATTGTATGAAACACGGACCTAGATGCAGACATGTGAATAAATATGGAAGTGTATATGCCCCTACGGGTGGATGGACATGTTTACATGAATGTAAGTGGGAGAAGGATTACATTAACAGGCAGGTATGAAAGAGAACGCAAGTGTAGGAAATGACGAATAAGTATGTATCCATATGGTTATGCATGCATGGATATGTGTGAAAGGAAGTGCAAAAATGTAATGTTGTGTGAGTGTATGTATGAATGCACTTGATAGTGTGCATCCATATACCCCGGGGATTCATTCTTATAATCATCTTATTCCACATCGTGCATCTAACATAAACATGACTAGTGGGATTCACAATAGGATAAGACTGACAGCAAATAGGGAAGACAAATAGATCGATTCGGACAGATCCAGAGCACCTAACAACCAATTCCACCTCCTTCCAATGGTACGATGGTAAAGACTGGTGACGTGATGCGTATTCCAAGGCTTTGGTATTTACGTACACCGCAGCCTAGATAACAGACCAAACAGACACAATCGGAGTACACTGTAACAAATGATGGATAGAATCATTGTGAGGCTCCACTTATATTTCACAAACATCTCCGTGACATGATCAACTCGTTCTAATTGCAGGAAGACAACTATAAAAGCACTATGGTAACACGCGGAATATTTTCACATTTCGGGTCTATCCAAACTCAAAAACTGTTGTCAGTACTTTTCGGCAAAGTAAAATACTAAACATTTTAAAACTATTAATGGTGGTCCAAATGACGTTATGTTTAAAAGCTAGATCTCCTACGAAATATGCCTGGCCGAATCAGAAGGAGCTAAAACCAAAGAGGAAACATCAAGAAATGAAAGGGCTAGAAGAACAAAGTTGACAACAGGATAGGGAATGAGCTGTCTGACTCGGAGGAAAGAAGCATTAAGCCCAGAGACGGCGCAAATACCAGAACTTTAGCCACGAAAGTGGCGCAAATAAACAAGACCACAAATATAGCCGGAGACTGTTGGCAGCTTCGGCTAGCTAGCCTCAGGTTGAAAGTGGCGCTGAAGCCACTAAATAATCAGCCCTAGTTTAGTGACAATGAATTTTGTATTTTTCGCATTCATCTCAAACTCCAGAGAAAAGCTATGGCTGTTCGGCCACTTCTGGACTTTGGTCTTTTTTCGTACAATATTGTTACAGCTATCGAATTAAAAAGCTTTTCTTGTAGTTAATGTGTCCCTTGGGAGAGTCTGCCGGATGAAAGAGTTAGGGATGAAAAGGCAGAGAAGCTTGCAAACGCTACATGGAACCCCCCCCCCCCGCCCTTTCATTGGTGCCAGGGCTCCATCGTGGGGACAACAATAGACCCACTGTCTATCCAAAAAAAAGCATGTCGTAAGAGTCAACTAATTAGGAGCTTCCCTCGAAGTCGGAGTGCATCTGCCTAGCGGCACGGAACAACTAACCGCATACAATTAAACCATTAGAATAGATGTACACGCCAAACTCAGGCCCTAGCACAAAACCAAAGTTCAAATAGATATACATCCAGGGCTTCACCAGTCGGTGAACAAAGAAGAAAAAGAAGAAACTACATAGAATCTAGTGGAGCTCCACCCACCAGAGAAGTTTAAGAAGGCAAGGACACCAGTAAAGCAATCAACGAAGAGAAACTGGAAACAGGACAGTAGCAGACAATGACAGTATAAGCAGGCTTGGCAGAAATGCTAACAACACAATTTTCAGACAGAGCGGGGACACTATAAACTCAAACAGGTGTGGTTTTGGTTCAACACAGAAAACCCCAGAGCACGTCTTAAGTATTCCTAAGATTTTGACAGTCACAGAGAAGAAATCTGGCACAAAGGAACGTCCCTACAAGACAAACTGCAGGACACAAATGAAGAGCTCTAGTGCACCATCCTGTTTATAACCCATATTAGAATAGATACACAGACAACACTTTTCGCTGAAGAAGAAGAAGAAGAAAATATGCAATATACTCTAAACTCTATACAGCAGTTAGGTCTAAAGCAATATACAATAAATGGAACTATGCACATGTAAATAAATATAAAAACATTACATAAAAAAGAGACGAAACCCACTTCCAGCTGACAGTCGGTGGGCTGACAAACTATCAAAGAACCTGAGACAGACAAAACCTATATTCTGGAAAAATATGTTGATCTAAAGCAGCTGCAGACTGGAGTTGAAGGCAGCGGAGGTAGTTCTGCAGAAAGATGATGCTGATTATGAGTCGCATAGAAGCAAACAAGTTGTAATCTACTGACTCCCCACAGGATATAAGAGACCGAGCCCCGTCTCCGAGCAGCAAGCTAAAGATAGAATCTGATGATGAAAGTAACTGGGGCACTGATAAAAGCACCCGCAAACATTTGCTGCAAGAATCTCAGATAAATGTCTTTACCTTACATCAGTTGCATTCTGGGACAAACTGTGCAGGCTCTCCTCGAGTAACGACCGAGTTCCGGTCCGACTAACGTGTCTTAAGTTAAACTGTTCTTAAGTCGAATTTATATTTTTGTCAACACCAATTTCATTGACACGAGTGTAACATCATCATCATGTAGCAGGTCCTTTGCAGAACGTCGCTCTCATTACAGTCTGCCTGAAAGAAACTTGGTCTCTTGCCAGTTCTCCCGCCTCATGAACTTTCACACTCAAGGAGTCACTTATATCCTGTGCCCATCTTCGTGTTGGTCGGCCCCTGCCCCTCCTTTCTGGTACCATGCCCTCTGCTATAATTTTTCAAAATATTTCAGCTTCCGAGACAGGATGCTGTTTATGAGCCAATCTTCCTTGATGTTCAGATCTTTTAAGATGTCAGTATTTCTCCTCTTCTTTGTCCAAGATATTCTGAGAATCTTTCTATAGTTAGTTAGTTAGTTAGTTGGGTTATCGTCATTGCACTCCGGACATGTCCATAGGTGCTCAGATCCTCCCGTCAGTATGAACCCCAACGTCCGATGGCTAATAGTACCAGTTCTATGTTGATTAACAAGTCTTCTGACGTGTCCGGTGTGCGTCTCGTTTTTTGCTGTGCCGATCTTAATTCCCAAGTCTGCCATTCTGGCGAGTGATGTGGATTCACTGCCACCAAAGTCCTCTATCCTTCCCATTTCTCTTAGGGCATTGATAATATCAGCATGATCCATAGGCCGACCGTCGGTAGTGATAGCGGATCCAGCCAACCTGTCAGCTCTTTCATTTCCATCGACGCCTGCGTGTCCCGGAACAAAAATAAAGGTGACTCCACGCACAGTGGACTTCTGTAACGATTCAAGCCATTGTCTTCGCACTGAACCTGTCTGAACCCTCCGGATCATACTCATTGAATCACTGAGTATACATATGCGGGTGTATTTTTGTGTTTCAAGCCAGGCAAACGCTTGCGTCACTGCCATCACCTCCATCGTCATGCTGCTGGTTGTCATGGAGAAGGCACCGTTGGCTTCTTTGACTGTTCTGCCCGCTGAGCGTGCTGTAAATGCCCATGCGCTTCTTCTTTGGCGTATAACGGATCCGTCTGTATAGATTAGTGCATCTGCTTCGTCTGAATTTTCACCGATGAGAGCGTTGACCTCTGCATTAACAGCAACAGGATTCTCTTCTCTACATCGCCTGTTGAGTGTGACAATACAGGAAAATGTACAAATAAACGCCTGAGGCACAGGTATCCATTCTGCACCAGGTATGATGTCGGTTAGGCTGCATATTTGCCTAATAACATCTTCTGCCCGACCTAGCCACGATTTTCCCCTCTTCAGTCTGTCGCCCTTTTCACTAAAAAGCGCTTGATGCAGTGGGTGTTTCTTATCAGCACATATTTTGAGGTATGCCCGAGCCCTCCACATCCTGATCCTTTGGTTCATTGTTGGAAAGTCAAGTAGATACCTCATTGCTCCACAGGATGTGTCTCTTGTACATCCCAAAATAATGCGCATGGCTTCATTTTGCACCTTTTCGAGTCTTTCAATTTGGGTAGCACTGACAGTGAGGATGGCCAGAGCGTATTCAATGGGTGAAAGGACCAGACCGTAGAATAGAAGTATTAGTAGTCTTTGCTCGATATTGGAAGCAGCCATAATCCTCAATGCAGATAGACCTTTGCGTGCTTTTGTTATCACATGGTCAACGTGTTCCTTGAATGACAAGCTGCGATCGAACCTCACCCCGAGAAACGTCATAACGTTGGTTCTGATCAATATATTATCACGCATTTTCACTTCTGGTAAGTCCGACTGACAATGTGATTGTTCAAAGAGAACCATGACACTGATGCCTTCGAAGGATTGACATAGGCATTGGAACCATCACACCAGGCGGCAATTCGATCGAGTTCTTTGTGCATTGTGCTGGCGATCTCCTGTCTATCACGCCCTCGTCGATAAATCAAAATGTCATCAGCAAATGACAAAGTCCTTCCCTTTCCATTCAACTGCTGCTCAGTGATCATCACCGTATAAACGTTGAATAAGACTGGTGATAGCGGTGATCCCTGTGGCAAGCCTGGACATATCGTTTGCGGTTCTGAGGACCAGCTACCACATCTTAGTACAATCTTTCTCTGGAACAGGACCGCAGCAATCCAGCGGATCAGAATAGGATTGACTTCTAGTTTAAGCAGTAATTGCATTAAATATTCGTATGGTACTTTATTGTAGGCATCTTCTAAGTCCAACACTGCCGCACATGTCTCTTCTTTAATCTGAAATCCCTCGTACACATCGTAGGCGAAAACAGCAGCATTGAACCATGTCTCTTTCTTCAACCTGTACCCTCCAAGTGTTGATGGGAACTTATCATGTAGTTCCAAGTAGGTGGTCAATCTTTGTGCGACAATTTTTTCCAAAAGTTTGCCAACAGTATTCTGCATCGAGATGATTCTGTAGCCGCAGATCTTTGAGTGGTCTTTATTAGGCTTTGGTAGTGGGAACAAATAACTATGGAGCCATTCCTCTTGTATCTGGCCACTCTGGATGCTGATATTGAATTCCTTTGCCACGCTTTTCAAATCAGCATTCGACATCATCAGCATGTCATTGTATCGGATGCCGTCAGGGCCTGGAGCAGTGCTGCGCGATTTCTTGAGGCAAGTTCTTAAGGTGTCTGCAGTGATTGTGAAATCAGTGCCTAGCTCAGTGTTCTCGCACAGCATCGACAGTTTCATCTTAACCCCTATTCTTGCAGCTTCGTCTTTTTGGTCGGTTTGCTCCAAGTAGCGCGCAAGAAGGGTTTTTCCTTTATCAGCATCAGTTCTCTGCCATATCAGGTCTGTACCCTGAAAATCAGGGATACCCCTTGGTCGTGCGGTGCCGTGCATGCTCCGTTGAAGGCGCCAGAATGTCACAAGAGATCCCTCGGAGCAAACGCTCTTGCAGAATTCGTTCCATTTCGCTGTCTTGGCTTCTTTGGCAATTAACTTGAAAGCCACTGTCCGCTTGTTAACCTCATCTTTTAGACTGATCAGGCGTTCAGAAAGTGACGGATCAATCTTCCTTGCCTTTTGCCATGCCTTGACAGCGTTCCTTTTTTCTATCTTTCTATAGTATTTCAGCTCAAAAGCCCCTATTCTCTTTCTTAAGAACTGAGAGATAGTCCACGACTTACATCCGTATGCAGCCACAGGGAAGATGCATGCTCTCAAAATTCTAATTTTGATCTATTTGCTGGTGCCAAAGACTTTTAAGGCGGTAAGTCTAACAGATGGTAAATCTCATAGATGGTAAGTCTAACAGGTGACAAGTCTCACAGATGGTAAGTCGCATAGGTGGTAAGTCGCATAGGTGGTAAGTCTCATACGTGGTAAGTCGCATAGATGGTAAGTATCATGGGTGGTAAGTCGCATAGATGGTAAGTATCATGGGTGGTAAGTCTCATAGGTGGTACGTCGCATAGATGGTAAGTCGCATAGGTGGTAAGTCGCATAGATGGTAAGTCGCATAGGTGGTGAGTCGCATAGGTGGTAAGTCGCATAGGTTCAAGTGTTATGGGTGGTAAGTGGCATAGATGGCAAGTCGCATAGATGGTAAGTCTCATAGGTGGTACGTCGCATAGATGGTAAGTCTCATGGGTGGTAAGTCTCATAGGTGGTACGTCGCACAGATGGTAAGTCGCAAAGGTGGTAAGTCGCATAGATGGTAAGTCTCATGGGTGGTAAGTCTCATAGGTGGTAAGTCTTATGGGTTGTAAGTCGCATAGGTGGTAAGTCACATACGCGGTAAGCCGAGGAGAAAGTGTATAGATGAAAATAACCTGCACATACACAATACATTAAACGTTATTTATCATAGCGTTATATATTTATATGTATGCTGATGACTTGGTACTATGATGTACAAATGAACATGCAACAGTGGCCGCCAGTCTGCTACAAAGAGCCATAGATGCAATGGCTGATTGGGCCGACAAATGGTGTGTCAGCATCAACATGGGCAAATGCAGCATTACCCTCTTTACCCTCTCTCCAAAACAAAAATCAGGCTAAATACACATAAATGGAGTACCCCTGAGAGAGGATAAGGAGTCCACATACCCCGGAGTAACGTTTAATGATAGGTTAACATGGAGAAAACACATTAAAAAGGCAGCAACCAAAGCCAGAAAAAGTGTAGCCATTCTGAGAAAATTAAGTAAAACGACATAGTATGCTAGTGGGAAAATACTTAGGAAAGTTTACCAACAAAGTGTTTGACCACATCTTGAATACGAATCAACAGCATGGAGTTCGGCAGCAAAAACACAATGCAAGAATTGGACAAAGTGCAAAATCAAGCACTCAGAGTTACCACAGGCAGTATGAAATCAAAACCTAAAGCTGTGATGGAGAAAATAGGGATGTCCCAAGCACTGAGTGAACGCAGAGATACTAAGATGCTAATACAAGCAGGGCTTCAAACGTCTAGTATGAGAATGGAGGTGGAGGCAGTCACTGCTGCCTTCCGCTCGCTGGAAAATCAGTTGTACACATACGCCGTGATTGTCACTGACTCACAGAGCATGTTGAGAAAGGTGGGGACAGGTATGCTCCGTGCAGAGTGACAATCATGACTTCAGGGGTCCCGGGTAGTTAGTATCCTTTGGATATTCTCCCCAGGTAATGCCGGTGTGTTGGGAAATGAGCAGGCAGATAGAGATAGACTGATCGGTTCTGCGCCCTTGGCGGTGAATTGATGTCTCACAAGCTAGATGTTGTGAGGGCCCTCTTGGAGCGAGTGAACAGTGCGTAAGCGCAAATAGATCATTACGGTATGAGGTGAATGGCGCTGCGAGGAGTTACCAGGGAATCTGGCCGACGCTCAACACTCAAGGAAAGGGCGAGACGGAATACAATCAGACAGTTACTTGTGCCAAATGAATTGGAACACATTGTTTGCTGCTGAAGATGGGGTCGGGGCGCTTATGGGGGTGTTCCGAGTGCTACGATGCCGATTCCTAATTCAACATTGAACATTTTAATTTATATTTTAAACGGGAAGAAATGATGACAGGCAATTTGGGGGAAAAAAGGCGGTAATTGACTTTCGCATATGTAGACGGTATTTTCACACGCTTCGGTCGGAGTTCTAGACCGCAATAAGCTGCAACCCTCCTGCTCCACCCACACCATAAAATAAACCATATCCTCGTTTGCATGTATTTTAAACCCCACCACTTACCCTGCACTCCCAATGCGTGCACATGCAATACATTATTCCATGTCTTTTCCACCTACACTTTTGAAACATTGAAATGTGCTGAGCATGCAGCAAACGGTGCAACTTAAAAAATATTTCCATGTCAGCAGCAGCAGCAGTTGCGAGGAAACGACACAAAATAGCTATGTCATTTCTAATTTTGATTGATTTTTGTAAGGACAAACAAATTGGCAACTTGAGGTGGCCAAACCAGGCAGAACATGATAACAGGATGAAAACTGAAATTGTTAACTTGATTCTAAAAAGAAGACGGAATGTGCAGCTTACAGGGCACAGCGAACTTCTATGTTCCTAATAACACCATTTACAGCATGCGTGTTTTGTAGAAGTGATTGGATTACCACTACAGTCATTATGAGCGAGAAAGCAAATATGTAGACCGTGACACTATCAGGTTGGCGACAGGCTCCCTTCATGCATAAACTATCAAGTAGATGTTTGGTGAGCTAATGTGTCCTTCTCCGCATCATCCCCCTCTTCATCCTCCATCCCCCTTCTTCTTCTTCTTCTTCTTCTTCTTCTTCTTCTCTACTACTACTACTACTACTACTACTACTACTACTACTACTACTACTACTACTACTACTACTACTACTACTACTACTACTACTACTACTACTACTACTACTACTACTACTACTACTACTAATACTACTACTACTGCTGCTACTACTACTACTACTACTACTACTACTACTACTACTACTACTACTACTACTACTACTACTACTACTTCTACTACCACTACCACTACTACTGCTGCTGCTGCTACTACTACTACTACTACTACTACTACTACTACTACTACTACTACTACTACTACTACTACTACTACTACTACTACTGCTACAACAACAACAACAACTACTACTACTACTACTACTACTGCTACTACTACTACTACTACTACTGCTGCTACTGCTACTACTACTACAACTGCTACTGCTACTACTGTTCGTTTTAATCCGGCCCCTTTTCTCATTCCTTTCTTTTTTCTTACCTTCACAACTATTTTCTTTATTTCGTTCTCCTCTTTCTTTCTGTTCTCTGGTAGATTAGAGTATGCGAATGACAGTGTGCCAAAGCAGAAATACCACATAGTTTCATATAAATGTAAATATTTCTCTTCATCTTCTCATTTATTTCTCTTTTAATTATTTCATTGTTACATTATGATTGATTATCACAACCAACGTCATTGCACACTCGACATTCCCGAGCGTGCCCAAACATTTGAGAAGTACCTTTTTTGCCCTATTTACCTTCCTTCTCCCCCTCACCATATTCGTCTTTTATTCTTTTTATGGTTTTACATCTATTTCGATGAAAAAAAAAAGACAAATTGAATCTGCGAGACAGAAGTGGGAACAGACTAACAGACGGACTGATCAATTAGTGAGGGAAAAGATTAATATACACACAAACGCCCACATATCTGTCCACATATTCATCTTCATAGTTTCTATTCTATCTACCTGTCTAACTTTATATATATATATATACATAGTAGGTAAAAACTTAGACAGGTGTGTGTGTGTGTGTATATATATATATATAGATCGTAGGTAAAAAGTTAGACAGGTGTATATATATATATATATATATATATATATATATATATATATATATATATATATATATATATATATATATTTGCCTGTCCACTGACTGTTTGAATATTTATCTCTCTATCTACATATATATCTATCTTTTCGTCTGTCCATCTGTTTATGCTATTCACACCTTGAGGCCTGTCATTAACCTGGGCCAACTATTAATATATATATACAGAGATCGTAGGTAAAAAGTTAGACAGGTGTATATATATATATATTAATAGTTGGCCCAGGCTAATGACAGGCCATAAGGTGTGAATAGCATAAAAAGATGGACAGACGAAAAGATAGATATATAAATAAGTTGATAGGCAGACATGTAGATAGAGAGATAAATATTTAAACAGTCAGTGGACAAGCATATATATATATATATATATATAATATATATATATATATATATATATATTTTATTTACATTTATTTATATATACATTTATTTATATAGCCAGGTAGGCAGATAGATAAACAAACAGATAAATAGACAAACAGGTAGGTAGGTAGATAAAAAGAAATATATATATATATATACACTATATATTTCAGGCATGTGTGTATACATACATACATACATACATATACATATATATATATATATATATATATATATATATATATATATATATATATATATATATATATATATATATAGAAAGGTTCTTTTCTGTTTAGCGACCACATCACGCATGGTTTAGGGAAATCCCAAATTATGGTGGGAAGGGGGGGGGGGGAGGTAGAGTTAGGGTTAGTACTAGTCGTCAGTCATTTAACACTAATCCTAACCCCCCCCCTCTCCCCCCCCCCCCATTTAATATCGAATGTCCCTAAATCATGCGTGATGTGGTCGCTAAACGTTAAAGAACTGACGGACGGACAGACAGCGAAATGACAGGCACAGAGAGACTGACATAAATAAGAGTAATGAAGAATTCAAAAAAAAAAAAAAAAAGGCTTTGAAGTACTCAAGAAATACTGGCTGAAAACCATAAAGCACGCAAGACAGACAAACCCAGTCGCAACCGTTGCCTGTATTATGCCAGGGAAAAGGGAAAATGGCAACGTCTGCAACAAAATTCCCAAGTCTGCAACAAATCTTCCCTCGTCTGCTCTTTGCCGCCCAAAATTCCAGAGTGTTTGTAAACAAGACTCCCACAGATGAGATGGGGAGCGCCGTGCAGATTTCGCGTTCACCAAGCCGCTGAAAATCCCTATCTCACTGCTCCACTCACAGATTCTGAAACCGGAGCCACTGAGTGCCCCATATATTTCCTCTGTGAGTCAAGGTCATCGTGTGCTGTATGTTATGTTTTGTTTTTCCTTGTGTGGTTTCCCCCCCCCCCCTCCCCCCCAACTCTCTCTCTCTCTTTCTCTCTCTCTCTCTCACACACACTCCTCATTCTGGTAACTCATCTCTGCAAATAAAAGTAGTAGTTAACAACTGCAGCACTGAAATACGTAATTTGTTAATTCTTTTATTGTCTGTGCTTTTGTTTTTGTGACTCTCGCTATCAGTTTGACATAAAGGGGGTGTAACACAGTGCAAGCGTCCATTAGGGTGCAGTAATGAGTTTGATAAACTGTTCTGTAACTGCTTCAAAGTCAGCAGTTTGAGAAAAAAAAAAAAAAAAAAAATGTGGCTGCCACCACAACTGCACTTTTTACAATTTCTTCAGATGTACAAATTCCCACCAGTCTCAACTCAAAAAATTCGCACTTCAATAATCACTGTTTGCAATGATTAACGTACTCAAAAAGAATTTTTAAAAATCCACCCCAAATGTTTACTGATGCACGGCTGTTCTGTCATAATTTAGAGGTGGATATCTATCTTCTCGTGGTATCAATTCTAGAACAAGATTTACAAACTGACTTGTTTGTTTTTACCCGTGGTTTCTAAATTTAAGCCAGCTCAACAAGTTCAAACCATTTGTATGCTCGATTCAAAAGGAAATGAAACAGATAAAAAGCTTAAAAAAAAAAAAAAAAAAAAAAAATCTTAGTTGGAAAAACTTATGCAAAAATGATTATGTATATATAAAGTTTTGGATTTCTAATTTGATGTCTGTCAGTTTGACACGAAGATGATAAATTAAACTGGCCATTTTTACAACATGACGTGGGATTTTTGTTGCGGAATGGCTCAACCGTTTAACTACCTGGGCAAGAAGGGGAGGGGGCGGGAATTAGAAGAGACAGATTATGAGAAGAAGAAGAAAAGGAGGAAGAGGAGGGGAGGTTTAAGAGAGAAAAAAAAAAGAAGAAAAAATACAGTAAAATGTGCAGTCTGAGCAACAAAAAAGAGGTTAAATCAACTGACTACGATAATTCAACTGGGTATGAAATGTAAATTGTTAAATTAAATAAAAAACAAGAGCTACATGGAATATTTTGTAGTTTTTAATCATCACCAATCAGGAGTTCCTTCACGTAACGTCACTTAGTGAGGGCCTTGCTCTGTGGTACTATTGCTGACTTCGAAATCAAGAGTGCTAACCATTACACGTTGCAAAACACTAAAAACTGAACTGGACAGCCAGTTTGAAGGCTCTGCTTCATTGATTCAGAGATTCATTTAACAAACTCTCTTGGTGGAGACAGTCTTGTCTAATATCTAATTTCGTCCTTTTTAGGACGAAATTTTTTGTCATTTGAAGCCCTATTCTGGCTTTTGCCAGGGGCCGCAATATAGGCAGGCCATACATATGGCCAAATGTCTGAACGCGGTTTCTGGGACCTCTCCACGGCGATCCTCATCCGCATGGTGGCACTTTGTGTCATCAGGTGATTGTCGCTTGTGTGATGTCCTGGTGGGGTAGAAAGTCAGTCAGTCAGTCGGTGGAGACAGCACCTTATTGACTAGCTGAATCTGTCAACAGCTATTTGTATACCACCACACCCCTGGATCTTTCCACGGTCTAGTAAACCTGTGTACAGCTTCCGGTGATTGTTCCCAAACTCCCTTTCGCCTCACCCACACGCCTGATCTCTCCACTCTCTACACAGTCTGTATTCACCATGTGTAGGACGTGTGATCAAGGAAGATGGCAGAATTTCCGCCAGAAATAGGCGTCAACAACATTTTTTATAGCAACTGTCGCCATTATTAACATTTAAAAAAAAAACTATGAGTGAAAAAAAAAAAATTATTATAAACAGCATATTCATACCAACTGTGAGCTACCCGTGCCAAACACGTGCATCATTTAAAGCCCATATACAGAAGATCAGCATCTGCGAGATGAGGTGTCTAAAAACCTCCAACCTAACTATCTGAGATGGAGTGAAGGATGATACGATCTGAGAGATTGTGGGAACAACACATTGAACTAGATTCATCGAGAAACAGCAGATCAAGTGATTTGACCATCTCGTTAGTAAGGAAAAAATAATAATCAAATACTATCACATGCACTACATCTCAGAAGATGAAATACAAGATCAGGAGGACAGCTTCGAAAATATGGATGAACAACATTAAAGACGCTTTATGTCTTCTGGACACGTCATTAGCCAGTAACAGCCAGCATGCACTGGATCGCAGATTATTCCCCTCTCTCCACCAAACTACAATGCCTACCGACAGAAATGGTTTATGATAATGATGAGGGTGATGTAGGACAGAGGCATGTGCGCCTGAAGATTTAAGGACAACATCTTAAAAAGCGACACCGCCCAGTTTGAGAGCCCCTGCCACAGATGTTGCTAAATCTCCCGGCATGCTCCACGCAACAACTTTAGCACATAGCTTCTCAATGTCCTTGCAATCAGACATTTCAGATTTTCTCGGCAGAACGTTAGGCGCCAGTTCAAAGATAAGACAGTTGCAATTTTAAAATAGCTTCTTTTTTTGTTGTAAAGTAAAGTTAGAGAAGTTTATTTCATGGCTCCAGGCCGTACTGAGTATACAGTGCCCATCATCATAACGTTTCATGTCGACTAGCGTGGGCGATCATTTCTCCCCACATCTTGCGATGACATCATGTATCAGTTTGTGTTATGATGACTTCCCGTGCGATTAAAAAAAGTGCCAAGAATTGTCCTTTGCTGTCTTCCTCTATTTCTCTTTTCATGAAACTGGCTGGTTGTTACAACATGTTGCACATTATTATCTTTTCGAACAATGTTTGATGTTTGTCATAAACTGGCTTCTAGTTTTAGCCCCTTTTCAAAACACCAACATTGCCTTCAAGATAGCATTAGCCTCACAATTTGAGAGACAAATCGGCATCACTTCTCTGTCATATCCTGGCAACCACGGTGACCTCGTTTCCAGACCATTTGAAAAATCGCGGCCTCGATAGTAATTTCTTATTTTCTCCTACTTCGATTGTTGGTTCTTTGCCTCTCATATAGATGCACTACGACTTCTAAAGAAACACCACCATTTATGAACAACTCAGCCCCAATATGGGACGCAATTTATATTTTTAGTCGGGAGCCCTAGCATAAGGGTTGAACGGGGTTTATGGGACATGTGTATGGGGAATTCTTCTCCGAATGGTGGCACTTTGTGTCAACGGGTGTTAATCGCTCGTTCTGAGGCCTGGTGGGATTGAACGTCACACTCACTCGAAAAATACCACTCATTAGTCGCCTTTTACGACATGCATCTTAGGGTCCATGGGTCTATTCTTGTTACTCCCCTTTCTCTCCTCCACTCACTCTCTCAACTGACAGGTAAGAATTTTGTATCTTTCTCTGCTTGGCACCGTTCAAACTGTCCAGATAACTGTGTTTCACTTTTCTGAATGGAGGCAAGGCAACGACAGCCCATGGCGTTGACAAGTGTGGATATTAACAAGCCCAGATCACCATAACAAGAATCTTCCACAGAAAGTGCTTTAGATTTGAGGACAATTGTTGCCATCAACGTCTGTGGCTTAGGCGTTACGAACGGGCTTCATAATGCCGTAATGCCGGGCTGGATCCCAGTTGCAGGTGATTTGGGAGAGGACCGCACTGCGTTGTTTTCGATAGTGATATCAAGAGCCGACCGTTCACTAAAATAGCAAATTACTGAATGTAAAGTTTCAGGAAAACCACAAACAGAAAAATAATAATAATAATTAAAAAAAATAAAATAATGGAGGTTGCTTCAGTAAAAGAAACATAACGAACTGTTTGTTGCTATCAATCAGTCAGTCAGTCAATCGGTCATTCAGTCAGTAGCATGTCATTTGCAGAACATTGCTCTCAAAACAGCCTTCTGGAAAACTTCTCGAACACAAGCAAAATGTCCCTCGTCCGACACACCAATCGGAAGATCATCCGCCACATCCTGATCACATCTTCTCTTTGGCCGTCCTCTTTCTCTCTTCCCAGACATATTTACACCTCCATTCTTGTTCTCTCCAACATTTCCTCCAAAATTTTAACATTTTCATAGCTGCTATGGTTTCTTGTCAAGTTTTGCAGAAGGTAGTTTGCCATCACATGTTGTTAGTTGCGTATCCTTTACAGGACGTTGCAGAACTAACACCAGCATTGGCTGTTGTGGTTTTTCTAGGAAAATTTACCTCCAGTAGTTTGCCATTGTTCCTGGACGGTCGGCTTCTCGATTCCACTGTCGAAACCAACGCAAGGCTCAAGGCATGTAGCTGGGATCGAACCCGGCACCCCGGTATTACAAAGCGCGTGCGCAACGCCTTAGCCTCAAATGCAGACCATAACATGTAGTTAACACATTTATTCTCAAAAGCCCAGCTGTTAATCCGTCTGCTGTCCCGTTCACCTTTGTCCCTAATCCCATACCAACTCCCCCCCCCCCCCTACACGCTGCTCGATCTATGGCACACTGTTCTCATGAATTTAAACTTGTGCTAAGTTCTACTTTTTTTTCTTCTAAAGTGCCAACAGAAAACGGACGTCTAAAGTGCCGTGGTCTGCATACTTTGTTGCTTCGTCATCAAAGTTTGGGGTTGTGAATTGTAAACTTTACAGCACTAAGCGAACTTTCCATGGATAATCTTCTTCTTCGCATTCACCAGATGTAAACTGTAGCAGAAAATTATTGACACTAAGGATATTTCCATATGCGCTCCGCCAGCATCTTCAGCAGCCAACGCGGACTTCCAGTTCTGATAGTACCTGGAGCCTCCCTCATCTTGGCGTTCACCGGCTGTCAATTCTGCGTTCACCGGCTTTAATCCCCGCTACACCGGCTGTAAACTCAACGTACATTAGCTGTGATCTCTGCATACACTGGTTGTAAACTCCACGTACGCTAGCTGTAAACTCCACGTACACCAGCTGTAAACTCCACGTACACCAGCTGTAAACTCCGCGTTCACCGGCTATAAACTCCACGTACACCAGCTATAAACTCCGCGTTCACCGGCTGTAAACTCTGCGTTCACCGGCTGTAAACTCCATGTACACCGGCTGTAAATTTCACGTACACCAGCTGTAAACTCCACGTACACCAGCTGTAAACTCCACGTACACCAGCTGTAAACTCCGCGTACACCAGCTGTAAACTCCACGTACATCAGCTGTAAACTCCAGGTACACCAGCTGTAAACTCCACGTACACCAGCTGTAAACTCCACGTACACCGGCTGTAAACTCCACGTACACCGGCTGTAAACTCCACGTACACCGGCTGTAAACTCCAGATACACCAGCTGTAAACTCCACGTACACCAGCTGTAAACTCCACGTACACCAGCTGTAAACTCCAGGTACACCAGCTGTAAACTCCACGTACACCGGCTGTAAACTCCACATACACCGGCTGTAAACTCCACGTACACCGGCTGTAAACTCCACATACACCGGCTGTAAACTCGACGTACACCGGCTGTAAACTCCACGTACACCGGCTGTAAACTCCAGATACACCAGCTGTAAACTCCACGTACACCAGCTGTAAACTCCACGTACACCAGCTGTAAACTCCAGGTACACCAGCTGTAAACTCCACGTACACCGGCTGTAAACTCCACACACACCGGCTGTAAACTCCACGTACACCGGCTGTAAACTCCACATACACCGGCTGTAAACTCCACGTACTCTGGCTGTAAACTCCGCGTACACTGGCTGTAAACTCCGCGTACACCGGCTGTAAACTACGCGTACACCGGCTGTAAACTCCACGTACTCTGGCTGTAAACTCCACGTACTCCGGCTGTAAACTCTGCGTTCACCAGCTGTAAACTCCACATACACCGACTGTAAACTCCGCGTTCACCGGCTGTAAACTCCAGGTACACCAGCTGTAAACTCCGCGTTCACCGGCTGTAAACTCCTCGTTCACCGGCTGTAAACTCCGCATTCACCGGCTGTAAACTCCAGGTACACCGGCTGTAAACTCCGCGTTCACCGGCTGTAAACTCCAGGTAAACCAGCTGTAAACTCCGCGTTCACCGGCTGTAAACTCTGCGTTCACCGGCTGTAAACTCCATGTTCACCGGCTGTAAACTCCGCGTTCACCGGCTGTAAACTCCGCGTTCACCGGCTGTAAACTTCAGGTACACCGGCTGTAAACTCCACGTACACCAGCTGTAAACTCGACGTACACCTGCTGTAAACTCCACGTACATCGGCTGTAAACTCCACATACACCGGCTGTAAACTCCGCGTACACTGGCTGTAAACTCCACGTACACCGGCTGTAAACTCCGCGTACTCTGGCTGTAAACTCCACGTACACCAGCTGTAAACTCTAGGTACACCGGCTGTAAACTCCACGTACACCGGCTGTAAATTTCACGTACACTGGCTGTAAACTCCACATACACCGGCTGTAAACTCCACGTACACCGGCTGTAATCTCCGCGTTCACCGGATGTAAACTCCGTGGAAATTTGTGGTTTCTCATTTCCTCCTTAATGCTCCTATTTATTCACTTATATTAACCCATTCTGGAAATGTAGTAGCACAGATAACAAATACTTAAGAGTCATGAGTTAAGTGTTAGAAAGTTAAAGATCTTAAAATGTCGGTCAGAACTAGAGCATGATCACAAACGGGAGATTTTGAATACTAGCGTATCTAACTGACTGACTTTCTACCCCACCAGGACATCACACAAGCGATAAACACACGATAACACAAAGTGCCACCATGCTGATGAGGATCGCCGTGGAGAGGTCCCAGAAACCGCGTTCAGACAATTGGCCATATTTATGGCCTGCCTATATTGCGGCCCCTGGCAAAAGCCAGGGTGGGGCTTCAAATAACAAAAATTTCCTCCTAAAAAGGACAAAGTTGGATACTAGCGTATCTAAGTGCCCATCAGTCTTTTAAAACCTTGGATCAAGCTTCAAAGAGCCAGATACGTTAAGACCCCCCCCCCCACCCCGCCCACACCCGCCCACCAAATAGAATTGACTAGGACGGGCCCGTCATTACCTACAGACAATGTATAAAAGCACTAACATCCAAGATTCTTCCACTAACTATGTCTAAAAATTCTCATTTCAAGTATTCTTTTACACACTTCATATTATTTAAAATATGTTATATTTATTTGCCAAATTGCACATTATTACTATTACTATTATTATTACGTATGTAAATAAGGAATAGCCTAGGTGAGCTACCCGACTCTACTTCTTTAAAATATCTGAAGCTCAACATCCCCCTCCTGGGTGTATTACAGAAAAAGGGGTGGGGGAAAATGGCGCAGTCCGCAGCCCAATACTTTATGTTTACTGTGTATCTGCGTTCCTGGGTAGCACCATATGCCTACAATAGGCAGTCTTAGGGAAAATGGATCCTTCTTGTTTTCCCCAATCTTAGAATACATCGCAGCGTCAGGGCAGGAGAAGGTCTCTGGAACGGGCTCCTTGTGTGATACTTCTGAGGTCCATATGTGGTGTGCTCACCCTCTGTGGGCCGTTGTCTGACTGCCAATCTTGTTACATGGTCAAACATTTTGTCTACCCGTGGATCCCTTAAAGCTTTATTCGCCCCAAAATCATTTCTGCGATTTGGTAATGGAAGCTGCCTAATCAGACTCCATAAATCGATGATTTAGTACATACGCCGAATCTCCTATTTCACAGCCTGATCTCAGATGCGATGACTTTGGCCATATCTCTTCCTGTGTCAGCATGTGAGTGCATGCGTGTGCGTGCATGTGTGTGCCTTTCCCCCTCTCCTTGGAAGAGAAAGAATCCTGACCACGACCCCTCCGCATTACCCCCCCCTCCCCCAAACCCCCACCCCTCACCCAGGAGTACATTAATGCCAGACAGTCAGAATTTTTTTGTTTTACCTTCTAAGACCCATTTTCCCAAACCTGTAGATCACAACTGCCAGTCTTCCAGAGGACCCGCCCACCAAACCGAGCACACCTGTAACACCGTCACAGATTGGTTCTTCTCTCAACGGCGCCAAATAAAACCAAAACGGTTCCAGAGAAACCCATGGCTGTCTGCAGCAGACTTTTAACGTCTGACTGCTTTGCCTAAACAGATTGGAACTATAAGTCAAAGAAGATATACATGCAACCGGCATTGTTATTTTGTTGATGATCCTTACGATGCTTTAAATTCGTATATGCTACGAAGATAGCGCTCTCAATCTTAGTTGTGAGGAGCAGTTACAATTTAGGGCATCTTCCGTCCATTTCTTGAATGCCACAGTAGTACCAAGCTGAACGATTCAGAGTTGGTACCGCCGTTGTCAAGATGTGGAAGGAGACATTAGTGTTTGTTCTAGCGATTCTGATTTTGATCAAGGCCCAGGGTAAGTACTAACCATGATTTTCTTTTACTGTTGTCTCAACCCATCCTTTCAGATGTGTAGTTAAGGCACTTTATACCTTGAAGCTCGTCCCGACTTTATTAATTTCATCGTCATCATTATTGTGCTGTTGTGCTACTATATGTCACACAAGGCTTGTAGTCTATGCCTCCATTCCTTTGTATTCTGTTCAATCCCTTTGATATCATAGATGAAATCCGGGCCAGCAGCCTTGGCCTCGCTTATAACTTTCATTTGTTTTTATTCTCATTTTTATTTCAATGGAGGTGGAGGCGGTAACTGCAGCTCTCCGGTGACCAGAGAACAAGATGCATACACATGTCGTAATTGTAACACTCTAAAAGCATGCTGAAAAAGGCGAAGACAGAGATTCTTCGAGCAGAGTGGCAAGCTTCACTGGAAAGGTCACGGGTAGTGAGCATACTTTGGACCTTTTCTCCAGGCCATGCTGGCGTGGTGAACAATGAACAGATTGGCTGGATCCGCTACAATGGGTGGGGAATTGATACATGATAAGACAAATGTGGTCAAGGCCCTTTGGGAACAAGCAGCGGAATCAGTAGAGAAAAAAGATTATTATGGCATGGAGAGAATGAGGCACCCGGGTGTAACCAGAGGGTCTGGCAAGCTCACTACACTCATAGGAAA
>CAJHNH020004434.1:205000-240000 GCA_905116865.2 Candidula unifasciata
TTTTCGTGATCCTTTTCCACGCCTTTATGTGTATTGGGTATATAGTGCTGGATTTAGGCATAAGTTAAGATGGGGCTCATAATCTGCAGGGGCCTCAAACTCCCTTCCCATTTTTTACAAACGCAGTTTTCTTTTCATATAAGTTTAATTCAATTTTAATTTGATAGAGCTTAAAAGCCATATTAAACCAAAACTTTATGCAATATAAATTTACAGACACTTTAATTTGTTTAAAATAAAAAGTTGTGGGGGGGGGGGGAAGTAAGGGTCGAGGTCCCTGTAGCCTGGATAAAAGATCCAAAGGACGTCTGGATCCCAGAAGCGATGCTTGCCACTTTGTATATAAGAGAAACAAAACCAATGAACCAGTGCTAAATTTGCACACAGTGGCTCATGGAGTAAGTCATTGTGCTATAGTCCGTTCCCGAAGTCGTGCAGAACTTTGAAAATCTGTTTACCAGTAACCGTTTGATGTAAATTTGGCATGCAACCAGTTTCTAATCTTGTCTTTGTATTATTAAAAAAAAAAAAAAATTAACAAACATGTAGTTTTCATTTTACATTATCTGTGGTGTGCCTCAGGACACTTTTCCACACACTTTGACGTATAGGGCATATAGGGCTAGACATATTTTATAGACCAAGCGGCACAAAATGGGCGATGTGGTCAGCATCAAGGCTGGGTAGACCTTGGAGCCAAGGTCATTTTTGAAAAAAGTCCAACACAGACGCCGATTCAAAGCAGTCAGCTTGCTCACAGTTAATTGAGTTACGGGAACTTTTCAAAACATCAGATTTGCAGGCATCTCACAGGGCTTTTACACCCCAGCTGGTCATCTCTAGCATTAGCCTTCCATTACTTAGATGAACTCAATTTTCATTGTATGTGGTATAGGCTATCAAAATAATCACCTCGCATTGCTGAACATGTGAAATGATTTCCAAACAATCTGCACGCGTGTATCAGTGAATGCATATTCTATTTTTTTTGATGGGATACACAAATTATTAGTTAAACAAATATCAAAGAAATTCGTCCCTTTAAGAAAACAGCAGAACCTATGAAATTAATTTATTTAAAATTATAAAGACATGGGATCAAAGGGAACATGCACAAGTTCGTGTTGATTAGTACAGGAGTTTTTGAGATTTTTGTTAAAGTGTGACTGCACAATTTTTGGAATGCACTGTAGGCAGGGTAGTCTTAACATATAGGCCCGCTGGGCACTTGCCCGTGGGACACACGGGCCCAGGGGGTCTCAGACTGATCTGTAAATGTTAAGTGATTAGCCAAATAAGAAGTTCATAACAATTTCATACTGCGCCGTCTAACCTGTTTTTATGTTTTAACACCAGTTTTGTTGAAGTGGCAGTAAAATAAATATAAGTTTAGTATTATCGACCATTTACAGCTCATTTATGTAAGTGGTTTTCCTGGGGACACAAGGGACATTCGTTTGCCTGGGGGTCCCAGTACATTGGTTTGCCCGAGGGCCCCAGCACACTGGTTTGCCTGGACTCCCCAGCACACTGGTTTCCCCAAGGGCCTCAGCACACTGGTTTGCCTGGGAGTCCCAGTACACTAATTAGCCCGAGGGCCTAGCACAGTTGGTTTGTCTGAGGCCCCTAGCCTATTAGTTTGCCCGGGGGAACAAAATGCCATTAGGACGGTCCTGACTTTAGGCATCTAGTTTCATGACCAACGGACACAGACACTGAGGATACAGACACTGAGGATACAGACACTGTG
The DNA here is from genome assembly GCA_905116865.2 of Candidula unifasciata. NCBI lineage: Eukaryota > Metazoa > Mollusca > Gastropoda > Stylommatophora > Geomitridae > Candidula > Candidula unifasciata. The sequence goes on from CAJHNH020004434.1 coordinate 206,751, forward strand.
GATACAGACACTGTGGATACAGACACTGAGAATACAGACACTGAGGATACAGACACTGAGGATACAGACACTGTGGATACAGACACTGAGAATACAGACACTGAGGATACAGACACTGTGAATATAGACACTGTGGATACAGACACTGTGGATACAGACACTGTGGATACAGACACTGTGAATACAGACACTGAGAATACAGACACTGAGAATACAGACACTGAGAATACAGACACTGAGGATACAGACACTGAGGATACAGACACTGAGGATACAGGCACTGAGGATACAGACACTGAGGATACAGACACTGAGGATACAGACACTGAGAATACAGACACTGAGGATACAGACACTGAGAATACAGACACTGAGAATACAGACATTGTGGATACAGACATTGTGGATACAGACATTGTGGATACAGACATTGTGGATACAGACACTGTGAATACAGACACTGTGAATACAGACATTGTGGATACAGACATTGTGGATACAGACATTGTGGATACAGACATTGTGGATACAGACATTGTGGATACAGTCATTAAGTCAGTATAGGGCCGGCTGTCGGCTCTGTGTCTAAGTCAATGCGAACGCTTCGTAATGCCGAGATGCCGGATTCGATCTCAGCTGCGGGCCACACGCCTTGCGTTGGTTTCGACAGTGATATCAAGAATGCCGTCCTTCCAGAAAGCAATGGCAAAATACTGGACGTAAATTTGCCTAGAGAAACCACACAACAGCCAGGGGCTGTTAGGGTTGGTTCTGCAACGTCCTGTAAAGGATACGCAACTAACTAATAGGGCCGGCTGAGTGAACGGTACGTCTGGGAGACACAGTGAGGAGAGAAAGGCGGACATTTTTTTCAGGTTACTACTGGCGCTCTCAACATGAGAAGTCATCGTTGGCTACAGAAGACTGAAGCGAATCTTCTGTGGAAAAATTATAAGTGCAGCTCTGTCCAAGAAATCATTGATGCCGTTCGGTTGGTCTACCAGAAAGGGGATGGCTTCTGTTATCTGAAGCTGTGACTGCAGGTATTTATGAAGTCACAATGTTTCAGCTTTTTTTCCAGCTCCATTTGTTTGGCCCATTAAAAAAAAAACATTTGCGGAGACAGAGATTTGCAGATGGCAAGGAGGTCATGTTGGTGGTGCAAACTTGGTCACTGGCCACACCAAAAAAAGCTTCTGCCTGGCGGGCATCCACAATATGGTGGATCGGTGGACTACCTGTGTTGCCAGGCAGGGAGACTGTGTAATGTAAATGGGACACAGAACAATCTTGTTGATAGGTGGACTGCATGTGTTGCCAGGACAAAAAACGAAAAACTTTTGTTCCGAACGCTTGTATAAAAAAAAATTGCCTTTGTTTAAAGATTTCAGTATGTACGTTTAAAAATAATACACAGGAAAGAACAGTTGACGTCAAAGAGCAAGAGGTAGACAGCGATATGAATCAGAAGCTATCAGACTATCAGTCCTGGCTCCGTATTCATCACAAACTAGTCACACCATGATTGCGTCACGATTCCTGTGCCAGTGAAGAACACAGAATTCCCACCGTGTCAAAAGTCAAATAGAAAGAAGTCTTAGCAAAATCCAGTAGCTCCGACTCGTATCCACGGACACGAAACTAACGCAAAACGGTTTGACGCTGAATCGCTTGCAGCTGGAATCGAACCCGCCAGCCCGGCATTACGAAGCGCGTTCGCAACGCCTAAGCAACATAAATTTATGTTCTTATCCTAGATTAACGCATGTCACTATCACCTTGGACGTTTAGTCATAAACTCTTGTGTTTCACTGCAAAAGCCAAACGATTAGTGAAAATATTATGTGGACGCGGCCGAGATGTGGTTTTATAGGCGAATAATGAGAACTCAGTGGACAGATAAAAAGAGGAACGAAGATTCTAGAAATAAACTGATTCACAAAGAGAACTGTCTTTCCACATTAGGAGACAATCTAAATCCGTCGGTCATGTCATGAGAAGAGAAAGTTGGAGTTAAGAAGAGACAGAAGGAAACTGAGAGAGAAGATGTGGAACAATATGATATCATGGCATGGAAGATCATCTGTGTCAGAACTGATTGAAAGTACTCGAGAAAGAAGTGTGGATAGACATGACTACCAACGCTACACGGCATGTACTTTGGGAGATCATCTGTGTCAGAACTGATTGAAAGTACTCGAGGAAGAAGTGTGGATAGACATGACTACCAACGCTACACGGCATGTACTTTGGGAGATCATCTGTGTCAGAACTGATTGAAAGTACTCGAGGAAGAAGTGTGGATAGACATGACTACCAACGCTACACGGCATGTACTATGGGAGATCATCTGTGTCAGAACTGATTGAAAGTACTCGAGAAAGAAGTGTGGATAGACATGACTACCAACACTAAACTGCACAGACTATAAGAAGAAGAAAAGGCAAAACGAAATCTTTCCCTTACAGCAACTCACCTCTTTCTTTCTGACAAGAGAATGGAACCAGGACCACGTCGCAGGTAGGCCAACGCCGTATCCGTTACATTTCCTACATCAGCAGAGTTTTCAAAAAAAAAAAAAAAAATGCCAACGCTGCATTTATTTCATTTATGTCTGGTGCGTTAAAAAAAAATTGAGTCAGCACATCGCACCTTCGTGTCATTCCCGTTAGATTGTGGAAGGCTGGGGTCGAGGAGAGGAAAACCAGCAGACATATGGGTAACACTACCGCACAATTCAGTTGCCGTGGTAACCGCCAACGCCAGCAAATAAATTCACGTGCGGGGTGCCTTTGACCTGAAGTTGTAAGTAGGGAATGCGAGCTAAGGGAAAGTAACTCGTGCTTGAACAGGATTCACACTCTGAGACTTATTATGTCCCTTCGTTTAAATTTTTTTTTTTCTGAAAAAAATTGGGTTGGTTTCGTTGGCATCATTAAAATCAACTTCATTTTTGTCTACTTCCTATGGTGCAAAGGCGCCCAATCCTGGATGCTTATGCCCCTGAGCCCAACCACACAAATAAAGGGGAGCATAAGCCACAGTTCCCCCAACATTTTGTCAGGGGGCCAAGCGATCTTAGTTATCGCACATACACATTTTCTTAATAATTTTTAAAATGCATTTCACATTCTTTTAGATATGCTATTTTATAATATTAGGTACACTCAGCACATTATATTATAAAGAGAACCGCTTAATGAGAAGGAGAAAACTGGAGTACATCGTGGCAGTAGGAAAGTTGGAGGGGAAGACAGGCAGATGGAGACAGTGAGAGGGTATTAAACTAGTCACCATGCAATTTTTCGTTTTTTTTTAAATACCACCATGGCTCATGCCAGGGGCCGCAATATAGCCCAGCAATAAATATGGTTTAATGGCTGAACGCGGTTCCCGGGAGCTCTCCACGGGTGATCCTCATCCACATGGTGGCACTTTGTGTCATCGGGTGTTTATCGCTTATGTGATATCCCGGTGGGGTAAAATGTACTACTACAGTGAGAAAGAAAAGGTGCTGGGCAGTTTGACATCATGACATGAAGGTTTCCCTGTATCAGAGCTGTCTGAAAGTACACGAGACAGAAGGTTGTGGATAGTAATAAATACCAGCTCCACACGGCATGAACTTTAAGAAGAAGATATTTAGAGGACATAGTAAATAAAATATTGCTGATGATGATTATTATTGCTTTTATTTTTATTATTATCTGCCAAAATTATGTAGGGGTGGAATAATGTATCCACGGAGTGAGGCCAGAATGGCAAAATGTAGGACAAGCCTGTGTACCAAATTCCTAACCCTTTAAAAATAAAGTTGTTAGTTCATTCATTCATTACATGTCAGCTTACACTTGTCTGCCCACTAAAGTATATAATTACCAGTCTATCACCGGCTTTTTTGGCCTAGGCGTTGCGAATCCGACTCGTAATTCCAACGTACCGCGTGATCGAAACCCACTGCTGGCTGCGTGGATTTTTATCGCAAGTCGACACAGCATAAAATGGGTACCAGGATGTATGTACTGGGGAAGTAAAGACGGCTGTCGTACCCATCGTTTGCCGATTGGTCTGTAAAAATATGGGATGCCCTTCGCATAGTCCCGATGCGCCTAAAAGCCCGAAAAGGGATCTTTACTTTACTTACTGCCTTTCTATACATGCCTTCCTGTTTATCTATGAAATCACTTTTATTTTGCTTTTTTGTTTATATATGTCGAACACTTGTACATTTACGTCCTGGTAGGACTAATGTACTAACTTAAAGTAGACATTGCTGATCATACACTGCCACTTGTCATGTAAATAAAACCGCCAACTTCCATGATCACACGCACAGCCGAAAAGATGCTGTTCTCAATATGAACAGCTGCTATAGGGATTTTCCCTGCTGAATAATCTCTAGAATTTAGTTGTCGCTGTGGGGATTCCCGATCCCATATGGTCTGAGGCGGCGAAGACAATGTTTAGTCATCATCATCATCATCATTTTCAGTTTCCACTTCTGCCGCTAAGCGTTGTGGGAAGGAACAGTTTGCGATCCTTTGCTTGATGGACTATAATGACTACTGTCATTCCGTGTCTACGTAGAAGCTCTTTAATGTCATCAATCCATATCACCTAGGATGGCCTCTTGCTTTCACATCTGATCTTTTCCCATGAAGCACCTGCATCGGTAGTTGTTCTGACTGCATTCTTACTACATGACCAAACCATTTGATCCTCTGTTTCTCAATGAATTTGCTGCATGCTGTTGTTCCTACAGTCGACAGTGTTAAGTAAAAAGGTAATTTAGTTGAGTATCCCTTACACAACGTTGCACAGAACCAACTCCAGCATTTATTCACTGTTTTTGGTTTTACAAGGTTATTTTACTTTGAGCAACTTTAGCAACTTCATAAATTACATGTAACTTGTATGCATCTCTTCATGTCTGAATACATTAGGCATCACAAGTTTATACAAGTTGTTGTTTAAAAAAAAAACTCCATGCAACACATTACTTCTTGAAGGCAGTACATAGATTACAGAAAAAAATGTGTTGAAGTAAAACTTGATGATCAACATTCCGAACCCTTGATGTTTACTGCTGCAGATATCACTGACGCTAATTCACACCTGTGATTGGCCTTCTCTCTCCAGTTGGTGACTCCATGTGTTTGTAGGTCTGCCTGTATATTATCTATCCACCGTCTTCTGGGTCTACCTGATTGTCTGTTCCCAGTCAACTCTTTTATGCACAGGACAAACCCCAGCAGGGTCCACAACTTTATTTATTTATGATTTTTTTTTTTTTCTGCAGATGTGCCCAACGAGGTTGAAAGAGTAAGAGGGGAGTCGGCAGTAGATACGGTGAGTGACCTCATTTCTAATTATATTTTTATAATAACAACTATTATTTTTGCGATTTGACGAGATGTCCAAGTGGACTGTTGATGTTGCAAATTCTGAACTGATTAGTTCATTGCTGGAGATGTTCTAGCCTACTGTCACTATGACAGTTCCAAACTAAATAGTTCATTACTGGTGATGTGCGAGTCTATTTCAATAAAGAGCAAGTTCTTAACTAGTTAGTTCATGTGTCCTAGTCCACTAACATGGAGACTTGGCTCTATAATCGAATCGACACTCTATCAGCTACAGTTGAGGAGAATCCTTCAGGAATGTTTTTATTCATCGTTTAAAATCAACCCGAATCTAGAATTGTTCTATTGCAAGAAATGCATTATTTCTACAATTCTTACAGGTTATCGTAACGTGTGATATCTAGTGTCGTTTCATCCCTTGGCAGTAAACCGTGACAAACTATATTTTGTGCAATACAATCTTTTAGTATTTGTTTCACTACTAAAGTTGCGAGTGAGTTACGTTGAACCCCACCAGGACCACTCAACAGCGGTAAACACCCGGTGACACAAAGTGCCACTATTTGAATGAGAATCACACGGGTGTACGTCACAGAAACCCCCTTCAACCGTTAGGTTATATAAGGGTCCCCGGTTACAGCGAGAGTGGGGGGCTTTAACAAAATTTCGTTCTATATGGGAAGGGGGGGGGGGGGCGAGGTTATATTAATGATTAAAGTGACTTGCTAGCCTGTACACATTGCTGTAAAACTGATCTCTTCGCTTTGTTCACTTAAATGTATCCCTCCAGTATGGTTTATAAACTGGTTTGTTTCACGGTCTGGACTGTATATTAAAATTTCGTTCGGTTCATAAATACAATTCTTACAGATGTAGCTGGGGATCGTCGCTAAAACTGAGGAGTTGCTGCATTATGAGATTCTCTCAGCTGGCGACTAGCAGTTTTGCGGAGAGAAACTAGGCCATATGGGATGACACCCACAGGAATGAAGTCGATCCTGTCGATTAAAAAAAAATACGTATATTTTATATCGCTACAATTATGATCTTGGGTAATGGATTAGACGTCCATCCCTCTCGGATAAGGGTGACAAACCAATAGAGCCTACGCTCACGTTGGAACTCGGAAACTGGGATAGAGGGTGATGAATACGCAGCTGTCTAGTCTTCACAACACATATGGGTGTTATGTAATGTTTAATTCCTGTATACGCACATAAATGAATCATAACCAGCAGTGAGGTGTTCGTGCACTGTGCTATGATACCCCACATCTAACCTTTGGGAAGGAACTGATAAATCACAGAAGAGAATTGGAGACAGATAAAAACGAAGGGGGAATGAAGAAAGGTACATGTAAAGGAAAACAAAAACGAAGAAGGTTTGGGGTATGTGTTTCCAGGGATATTTGTTGGATACACTGCTCATGGAGTCAATGAGTAAATATAGACCTTTATGCTCGAGATAGATAGGGGGAAATGAGCGAAACTTGTCTTGTCTTGTCTTGTCCACAATTGCCTCACAGCGTAGTGGGGAGTCGCAGTTTTCTATCCTGGGCCAGGTGTGTTGCACGTGTTGTTGTTAGTCCGTGTTGCCTCAGGATCTCTGATATATTGTCTATCCATCGTACTCTCGGTCTGCCTCTTGCTCTAGGGCAGTAGTGCTGTTCGTTGTATGCTCGTAGAGGCAGTTGGTCGGTTTGCATTCGCATCAAGTGGCCAAACCACTCTATTTGTTGCTTCTTTATGTATTGCAGGCATGGGGTGGTTCCTACAATTGCTCTAATGTTCTCGTTTCGAACTCTGTCTCTCCTTGTGACATTGGCAGCCTTACGTAAGCATCTCATTTCGCACGTCGTGATCTTTTTCTCCTGTGCTCTTGTTAGGGACCAGGTTTGGCATTGGTAGCTGAGGGTTGGTATAAACATGCAATTTATCAGTTGTCGTTTAACAGTTAAAGTTGTGTTAAATTCTTCAAAATAACTTGACTTTAACTATTTTCAAATGATTAGTTCGTTTATTTTAACTTCTTACTTAAATATTCACTTTTACATAATATTAATTGATGTGTAAGCGAGTAAACAGTGTGGGGGCACAAACAGCTAATCACAGTCCGAAGAGAATGGTCCATCGAGGAGTGACCAAGGGATCTGACCGACGCTCAACTTATCAGGAGAGGGGTGAGACGGACATACCAGCAGTCTGTTACTGGTACTATCGGAACTGGAACTGTCCTTGCTGCTGAAGATGGGGACGGATCGCTTATAGGAATGTCCAAGTAATTTGATATTGGTCCTTAACTCATAATGTATAACTCATAACTCATTATTATTTTGCATTTCTGAAACCAGGACCTCCCGCAAAGCCAGCAGTCCGGGGACAAGGCTGGCCCCGTGTATCCTGGAGCAGAAGGTGTTGCAGCTGGCCCGGTAAGTAATGGTTGTTGGACCCAGCTGCAGCCAGGCCAGGTGACAGGCAGTTTAGCAGCATCGACCGCTCATTGGGCAAAGGAGGACTTAGTCTTTCCTCTTGAGTATGGGGCGTCGCAGAGTGCAGAGGTCATAGTTCGTTGCTACCTGGTGTAGGTCTTGGACTTTTATTAGGCCACTGGTTGAGCCTTCTCCATTGATGATTCTATACAGTCTCTTTTGGTCTTCACCGTTTTATTTCCTTACCCGTGTCCATACAAGGGCTTGATGAGGGGAGTAGATGTCTTTTTCTTAAAGTCCATACCGTGTGGCCTTGTTAGTCATGCTTGTCCACAACCTTCTCTCGTGTACTATCAATCAATTAGAAGCTCTTAATGAATTCTCTGTTTTTAAGTTGTTTGCTTGAAAATCGTTGGGTAGTTTGGGAACGTATGTTGCCGAATTTAGTGAGACTGATGTAAGATTTGTCAGTTCTGCTGTCTTTATAGAGTTTGTTCTTTAATGTCCTTCTGTATTTCATTCTACAGTTTCCTCTTCATATTTTTGTACCTTCCGCCAAACATTGCTATACTGCTGCATTGTTCCCTTTCCACATTCAGCCCTTTCTTTTTTGCTTCTTTCTTCACTATATCTTTTTCTAATGTCGTCCCCACTGATAAAAGTTAATACTGTATTGTGAAACACCCTGTGTGGGTTCTGGGGCCCCATTGTGGGGAAAAGAAGAATACACTCACTGGAGTCGATCAATTGGGGACTTTCTTCGAAGTCAGAGTGCATCTGCACGAGTGGCAAGGAACAACCAGCTGTACACAAATAAGCCAGTAAAACGGATTTACACGCACAACTCAGGCCCTGGCATAAAGCCAAAGTCCAAATGAACAAACAACTAGGACTTTCCGCCGGAACTTAAGCCGGTAAACAAAGAAGAAGAGGCAGAAGTATTGTAAAACCCTAAAAAACGTAACTTTTTTCTAGAAAATTCTCAATGTTTCAGGGACCACCAGGACCTAGGGGCACTTCTGGACCTCCCGGGCCGCCAGTAAGTCACACACAGATGTTGGTGTTGTTGGTGTTGTCGTTGTTGTTGTTGACTTCTTCAGATATGATCGTGTGAGCTAAAACAATTTCAGCTAGAATTTTCCAGTGTGCAGTGCTGGATCTGTCTATACCTTAAATAAGCTACAGCTTTGGGTCTCAAAATTTGCAGGGTCCTCAAGATATATTTCTTTAACAAATGCAGTTTTCTTTTAATATACTAGAAAGAATTTTCTGCTTTTAGCGTAATGTGGTAGACGGCGAAGGCTGCTGGCTAAACGGCGAAGGCTGCTGGCTAAACGGCGAAGGCTGCTGGCTAAACGGCGAAGGCTGCTGGCTGAACGGCGAAGGCTGCTGGCTAAACGGCGAAGGCTGCTGGCTAAACGGCGAAGGCTGCTGGCTAAACGGCGAAGGCTGCTGGCTGAACGGCGAAGGCTGCTGGCTAAACGTGACGATTTAAAAACGTTTGTGCAGTAACGTATCTACCGAAAAAGAGTGCCACATACTTGAAGATGAGAGATAAATTTAATAAGAGAGAGTTTTACAAAAGAGTTCTACTCTAGAAGATAGAGCTATTCTAGAAGACATATACAGTCAAGAAACAAGATCTAATCTAGAAAAGAGATCTATTTAAGAAGAGTTGTATACGACATGTGTGGTGTCAAAGAGATCTATTTAAGAAGAGTTGAATACGACATGTGTAGTGTCAAAGAGATCTATTTAAGAAAAGTTGTATACGACATGTGTGGTGTCAAAGAGATCTATTTAAGAAGAGTTGAATACGACATGTGTGGTGTCAGAGATCTATTTAAGAAGAGTTGAATACGACATGTGTGGTGTCAAAGAGATCTATTTAAGAAGAGTTGTATACGACATGTGTGGTGTCAAAGAGATCTATTTAAGAAGAGTTGTATCCGACACGTGTGGTGTCAAAGAGATCTATGTAAGAAGAGTTGTATCCGACATGTGTGGTGTCAAAGAGATCTATTTAAGAAGAGTTGAATACGACATGTGTGGTGTCAGAGATCTATTTAAGAAGAGTTGAATACGACATGTGTGGTGTCAGAGATCTATTTAAGAAGAGTTGAATACGACATGTGTGGTGTCAAAGAGATCTATTTAAGAAGAGTTGTATCCGACATGTGTGATGTCAAAGAAATCTATTTAAGAAGAGTTGTATACGACATGTGTGGTGTTAAAGAGATCTATTTAAGAAGAGTTGTATACGACATGTGTGGTGTCAAAGAGATCTATTTAAGAAGAGCTGTATACGACATGTGTGGTGTCAAAGAGATCTATTTAAGAAGAGTTGTATACGACATGTGTGGTGTCAAAGAGATCTATTTAAGAAGAGTTGTATACGACATGTGTGGTGTCAGAGATCTATTTAAGAAGAGTTGTATACGACATGTGTGGTGTCAAAGAGATCTATTTAAGAAGAGTTGAATACGACATGTGTGGTGTCAAAGAGATCTATTTAAGAAGAGTTGAATACGACATGTGTGGTGTCAAAGAGATCTATTTAAGAAGAGTTGTATACGACATGTGTGGTGTCAAAGAGATCTATTTAAGAAGAGTTGTATCCGACATGTGTGGTGTCAGAGATCTATTTAAGAAGAGTTGAATACGACATGTGTGGTGTCAAAGAGATCTATTTAAGAAGAGTTGAATACGACATGTGTGGTGTCAAAGAGATCTATTTAAGAAGAGTTGTATCCGAAATGTGTGATGTCAAAGAGATCTATTTAAGAAGAGTTGTATACGACATGTGTGGTGTCAGAGATATATTTAAGAAGAGTTGCATACGACATGTGTGGTGTCAAAGAGATCTATGCGGTAAGTGGTCTGGGCTTAAAAAATTATATTTATGAAAAGAAATGTGTTTACCAAGAACGAGGTGTTTTGAATGTATTCATCAGTTTGGAAAGATTATATTCTGCACATACAAGTGCCAAAGACAAACGATATAATTTCACAGTTAAAAATAATTATACAAAAACAAGGTAATTAAAAAACAAGACTGGTTTCATCATTACGATCATCATGTGCCCTTCCAACTGGCATAGGCGCTCACGCGTCTCCACAGATCACGATCCCTGGTTGCCTGGAACATCTCTCTTGGTGATATCCCTCCATGCCATCGTTTTAGCCCATCTAGCATCGTCTCTCTTGGTCTGCCTCTACCGCTTTTCCCACTGATTTTTCCAGTTGTCAGACTGGTTTACCGAGCATAAAAATCGGTTAGCAAGAAAGAAACTTTGAAAAAAATAAATAAATAAATGCAAGCTTTTTGAACACGGGTTTCAAAATGACGATACATTTTCCTTAATTTGAACACTATTGAATAGTTTTGGTAATAGCCCAGTATTCACAAAATCTCAAACTGATTTCAGGGGCAACCTGGTTATCAAGGGCCACGCGGTGAGCCTGGCGAGCCTGGACCTCCGGTAAGTCATGTCTCAATATGTCTTGATGTCATGGAACATTTTGTTATAGGATTATGAATATATACGTACACTCATACAACACACAACAATACTCACATACATATATATATATATTTGCATGCGTACAAACACATACATACATACATGCTTGCACACACCGGAATTTAAGATCAGTCCCATGATTGTTATGGTTACCTCAAATTTATCACGTGATCTTTTTGTTAACATAAAACAGGATAGTTAACTTTTATTGATACGGCCTCGGCTAGTTTTAGTAAAAGTCTATTCAATGTTATTCAAGGTAACAGTTTGTCACTCTGTAACGCAACTGACGAGATAAAGCAGAATATGCCTGGCAGTAGACGGTGTCATCTATTGTTTGTCGCTGTGTAATGTTTTGCTGTGTGAGCATTATTTAAATTTACACCGGGAAAACATTCGTTTCAATTCCCGATCTACGTCTGCTTAGAAATTCAAATATATAAGTTGAGGTTCTAATGTTCTTACACATTTCTTTCTACCAGGGCACGCCAGGACCTCGTGGATTCCCGGGTCCTGCGGGACCTCCAGGTCCAGAGGTAAGAGCAATGTTGAATAATTGAGTTGTCTACATTACGATATAAATCAAAGATAAATATTTGCATAGAAAGGTGTGAAAGATATCGACATCTGAAACAACAGATTAACAATTAGAATTCTCATATTTTATGTATACGCTTCCTGTGTTGTACCCGAGCCTCATTGTAGCGGAGAAACAGACAAGTCACATTGCCCTCTAACAAGAGTGTCATAAGAGCCAACCAATAAGGGTGTTTCTGTCGAAGTCGGAATGCATCTGCCTGAGATGTGAGGAACCAACAGTCTGCATATAAAAAATCTAGATCTGTAAAATAGATGTGAATGAAAAGCTCAAGTTTTGGAACAAGACTAAAGTTCAGAACTTTCCACCAGAGTCTACAGCCGGGGAACGGAGACAAGACAGAAGGTAGAGTAAACTCCACAGTACGGTGCAGAAGTTTAGACAATAAACAGAGACAAGAAAGAAGGTATACTGAACTCAACAGTATGGTGCAGAAGTTTAGACAATAAACAGAGACAAGAAAGAAGGTATAGTAAACTCCACAGTGCGGTGCAGAAGTTTAGACAATAAACAGAGACAAGAAAGAAGGAATACTGAAATCAACAGTATGGTGCAGAAGTTTAGACAATAAACAGAGACAAGAAAGAAGGTATAGTAAACTCCAAAGTACGGTGCAGAAGTTTAGACAATAAACAGAGACAAGAAAGAAGGTATACTGAAATCAACAGTATGGTGCAGAAGTTTAGACAAAAAACAGAGACAAGAAAGAAGGTATAGTAAACTCCACAGTACGGTGCAGAAGTTTAGACAATAAACAGAGACAAGAAAGAAGGTATACTGAACTCAACAGTACGGTGCAGAAGTTTAGACAATAAACAGAGACAAGAAAGAAGGTATACTGAACTCAACAGTACGGTGCAGAAGTTTAGACAATAAACAGAGACAAGAAAGAAGGTATACTGAACTCACAGTACGGTGCAGAAGTTTAGACAATAAACAGAGACAAGAAAGAAGGTATAGTAAACTCAACAGTATGGTGCAGAAACTTGTACAATAAACAGGCAACTTAAAAATTGGATCGATGTTTTCTTTCAAGTCGGAGAGCTTCTGCCTAAGAGGGAGGAACCAATCGTCTGCATAAGCATAAGCCAGATTTGTAAAACGAATGTGCACATAAAACTCAGGCTCTAGAACAAGGTCAAAGTCCAGAAGTGGACGAACAACCAGAACCTAATCTGCAGGAGTTTACAGATGGTGAATGTAGAAGAAGAAGAAGAAGAAGAAGAAGAAGAAGAAGAAGAAGAAGAAGAAGAAGATGGGGGCTGGAAACTGGTCTATCACTTAATAATAAAAATAATAATACTAAAATAATATACTATAAATGTTGACATGGAGGCCATCAGAAGAACGTAAGATCTGTTGTATGAACTTGCAGGGAGACGAAGGTGTGCCAGGTGAGGCAGGTCCCCCGGGACCTATTGGACCAGTCGTAAGTATACCTTCTTTGTTGTTACTTTGTATTATCCGCTTGCTCGGCTGTTAGTCAAATCTGTCTGTCTGTCTGTCTGTCTGTCTGTCTGTCTGTCTGTCTGTCTGTCTGTCTGTCTGTCTGTCTGTCTGTCTGTCTGTCTGTCTGTCTGTCTGTCTGTCTGTCTGTCTGTCTGTCTGCCTGCCTGCCTGCCTGCCTGCCTGCCTGCCTGCCTGCCTGCCTGCCTGCCTGCCTGCCTGTCTGTCTGTCTGTCTGTCTGTCTGTCTGTCCGTCCGTCTGTCTGTCTGTCTGTCTGTCTGTCTGTCTGTCTGTCTGTCTGTCTGTCTGTCTGTCTCTCTGTGTGTCTGTGTGTGTCTCCAGTCTGAATGATTTTGGTCCTAATCGCTGGGTGATTTGGTTACAACTTAACACCATATCTGTGCCAATATTCTACTTGGTGGTCTCAGGGCACGGTGTCCGCCTCGAGTGCTAGAGGTTCCGGGTTCGATCCCTTGTGAGGGCTGGGATTTTTTCACGTCGACTTGGACTTCTAGTAATTCCCATTAGTCTCTGGGTAGTGAGATCGGACGTCTGTGTGCATTGTTGCGCACGGAAAAAATCCCTTGGCAGCTGGAAATCGAAAAGAGTAGCATAACGGCGCTGCTGAAAAAAAAAATTTGAGTTAAAAATCTACCCAAAGTATTTCAGGATCCTCGCCGGTGCTACAGAGCCTGTGCACTGTGCGGAGCTTCTTCTGACTCAGACTTGAGTTAGAAGAAGAACGGGGCACTTAATAGTTATTACCCGTGTGCCATGATGTTGATCCTTTGTTCAAAACTCAAACTTCAAACCTCCTAAGTTAATTTAGCGTTTCAATATTCATGTCCATGATCTGGTTGCTTGTTTCTGCATATGATGTGAAGATTCCATAGTCATATTGATGATCTGGTTGCTTGTTTCTGCATATGATGTGAAGATTCCATAGTCATATTGATGATATGATTGACTATCTCTTCTGTAAATTAACCGTTCCATACGTGTCCATGGTTTGATTACCTGCTTCTGCTTATAATTTAACGATTTCATGTACGTGTCCATGGTCAGACAGTCTCGACAGTGAACGAAGTCTATGCCGTATGGCGATGGTAGTCATGTTTATCCACAACTTTCTATCTCGTGTCCTTGTAATCAACTCCGACACAAATGGTCCTCTATGTCATGACGTCAAACTGTCCAGCAGCTGTTTCTCTCGATCGCCCTCTGTCTCTCCTCCCCTCGAACTTTCTTACTTTCATGATGTAATCCTTTTTCTCTTTCTCGTCACATGACAAAAGTATGTAGATTGTCCCGTTTTATATGATACAACGATTTCTTGTCTGTTGTCAGATTGTCATATCCTAGTATCTATAATGTGCCTCGGCAAAAAGTTAACAAATAATATTTCTGTCCGCACAGGGAGAAAGTGGCAGTCCGGGTTTTCCCGGTAGTCCAGGAATTAAGGGGCACAGAGTAAGTAGAAATGGTTTCACAACACTTTCGATTCACTCTGTTATGTCACTGATATTCTTGCATGTTATAGTAAAGAAACTTAAATGCTGCGGTTAGGTTAAACATCCTACTGGTTTGGAAAGATCGGTAATAAAAGATATGGTTCCTGTAAGACGAGGCAGGGATATACCAACATGCCGGTATGCACATAATATGAAGGCAAGGCATCGAATAGCATTTAGGTATCCTGTGATGAGAGCGACCTTCTGTAAAGAACCTGCTTTGTGATATGATGTTGATGGTGTGGTACTTATACCCTACAGACAACACATCAAGTGTAAGTGAACGTGTGTTCAATTATGTTATTAGCTATGTGCTTATAAAATTCTTACGTTTTTAATACAAAAGATATAACAAATTAATTGGGGGGGGGGGGTGAGGGGGGAAAAGGGGGGGGGGGTACACGCAACAATAAAAACTGAGATACAGAGAATTGTTTGGTCATGCCATTAGATGTGGATCGGAGAATATGATGATAGCTGGAATGATCGGTGGTAGATGAGGCAGAAACCGACACAGATAAACGATGCTGGTTTGTCAAAGACGATGTCATGGGGTGCAATTACATCAACAGAATTGATGATAGCTAGAGTTGGTCCACGACAATGATCATGATCGTCTATGTAGCACACACCAGATTCCTCCTTAAACCAGACTCTGAAAGGCAGAACAAGGCTTAGAGAAAAGAAGAGAAAAAGAAAGAAGAAGAAGAAGAAGAAAGAAGAGGAAGAAGAAGAAGAAGAAGAAGAAGAAGAAGAAGAAGAAGAAGAAGAAGAAGAAGAAGAAGAAGAAGAAGAAGAAGAAGAAGAAGAAGAAGAAGAAGAAGAAAAAAAGACGAAGAAGAAGAAGAGGGAAGAAGAAGAAGAAGAAAGAAGAAGAAGAAGAAGAAGAAGAAGAAGAAGCAGAAGAAAAAGAAGAAGAAGAAAAGGGAAAAAGAAGAAGAAGAAGAAGAAGAAAAAAAAGAAGAAGAAGAAGAAGAAAAAGAAGAAGAAGAAGAAGAAGAAGAAGAAGAAGAAGAAGAAGAAGAAGAAGAAGAAGAAGAAGAAGAAGAAAAAAAAGAAGAAGAAGAAGAAGAAGAAGAAGAAGAAGAAGAAGAAGAAGAAGAAGAAGAAGAAGAAAGAAGAAAGAACAAGAAGAAGAAGAAGAAGAAGAAATCAGATCTATGGAACGGAATACCTACAATATCTAGCGAGGTACATAATGACAATGCTGTTATTGTTAAGGAAATGTTTATTATATTTGCTATCACAAATACATTTGTATGCAACAGATTTATGTTTCCAAATTTCAGATATGAAGTAATATTCCATGTTTATTCACAGGGATTTCCAGGACGGGAGGGAAAAGAAGGTCAGCGGGGAAGGCAAGGAGAAAAGGTTTGTTTCTCTATTTTTCATCTTCTATTATTTTGCCTATTCCCTTGGTGTCTCTTCAAACTTACGTAAAAAATTTATTTTTATTAGAAAATCTGGATGCAGATAGTCTGTGTTAGTGCACGTGGTTTGAAGAGGGATGTTACACCATAGTAGTAACTGACAAACTTAATTGGAGAGATAGCTAATAAAAAAATGGAGATAATCTAGATGAAAGCAATATGACTTTACATTAATTGTGCCAACATTATGCTCGTCAACCGTTCACAGCATTAAACCTGTTGTAAACTAAATAGTAATTACCGTAATGTAGAGACAATGTTAATCTAAGAGATGCATCCACTGTAGTTTTAAAAGCCCTGTTTAAAACTGAGTAATTATTAATATAAGGTATAGACAATTATAATTTAAGACAGGCATTCAGAAAGTTTGAAAAGCCCTGTTGTAAACTAAGTAGCAGTTACTTTATTGTAGAAAAAATGATTATGTAAGACAATTCACTAAAGTTTGAAAAGCCCTGTTGTGAACTC
Organism: Candidula unifasciata; assembly: GCA_905116865.2. Classification (NCBI taxonomy): domain Eukaryota; kingdom Metazoa; phylum Mollusca; class Gastropoda; order Stylommatophora; family Geomitridae; genus Candidula; species Candidula unifasciata. The sequence goes on from CAJHNH020004434.1 coordinate 223,523, forward strand.
TATGCGTAATAGGTAAGTGATATCGTGTTGTATTGTCTAGTTTGTGTAAGCGCTGATAAAGGTTCCTTAGCTGCAACGTTCATGTTTCGTGTGGTTTGTTATAATGTGAAGCTCGCTGATATACTTTTGTTCGGGTTTATATCTTTCTGTTGTAAACTAAGTAGCAGTTACTTGAAGGTAGAGACAATGATAATTTAAGACATTAATTTACTGTTCCCATTTATCTACCACACGCTTGATTGATTTTCAAATAGGGAAATGCTGGCACACCTGGTCCTGCAGGAGCTCCAGGACAAGTGGGACCCCGTGGGTCTCCAGGTGAAAGGGGTCGCGACGGTTCGCCTGGCATCCAGGTAAGTTTATGTATGTTGTGGCCAGGTTTTTTGTTGTAATGTGGTTGTGTCTTTTTTGCAATGTGGTTTTGTCTTTGTTGCAATGTGGTTGTGTCTTTGTTGCAATGTGGTTGTGTCTTTGTTACAATTTCGTTGTGTCTTTGATGCAATGTGACTGTGTCTTTGTTGCAATGTGGTTGTGTCTTTGTTACAATTTCGTTGTGTCTTTGATGCAGTGTAGTTGTGTCTTTGTTGCAATGTGGTTGTGTCTTTTTTTGTTGCAATCTTGTTGTGTCTTTGTTGCAATGTGGTTGTGTCTTTGTTGCAAGATGGTTGTGTCTTTGTTGCAATTTGGTTGTGTCTTTGTTGCAATGTGGTTGTGTCATTGTTGCAACGTGGTTGCGTCTTGTCATAGCCTGGGTAGTAGTAATAATAGGATTTAGTAATATTCGTGTAAGGAATATTTTTGTTCATGTTAAGAAGCTGTGGTGGTCTGGAGAGAACTGTGATGAAAGGTACAGTAACCGGAATACGAGGCACAGGCCGACCTCTGCGAAAGTGGATGAATGATATTAAAGATGCATTGGTTATCAAAGAACTGAGGGCAGGAGAACTGGTTAGAGAAAGAGAAAGAGAATAGAGAAGAGAGAGAGAGAGAGAGAGAGAGAGAGAGAGAGAGAGAGAGAGAGTGAGAGAGAGAGAGAGAGAGAGAGAGATCTTTCAGACATGCTACTAAGAGACCATATTCTGTAAAGACGATGAGCTTAAGGTAACTGTCAGCTTTCGCATGTTTCCCGTTCTTTATTAGCGTAGCGAACAAGCAGCGAGCGTTCTTTTTGCTATGCTAATATTCTTTTCAAGCGTTATGTGCTCATCGACACGTAAAAAGAGCGAGCTTATTTTTAACAAATAGTTAACATTTATAATAAATAGGAAAATAATACATTTTTCTGTTGTAATGGAAAGTGTCAGAAGCGATCACAGCCGTTTCATGCACGCATCGTCACTGATAATTACACACACACAATAAAGATTTCTGGTTTGTTCTGCTTAGGGCCTGAGAGGAGAGGATGGGGCCCCAGGCAGCGCTGGTCCACCTGGACCCGTGGGGCCACCTGGCAGTCCTGGATTTCCTGGAGCTCAGGGACAAAAGGTGAGTTTTATCATCATGTAATCGATTATTTTCTGTTCTCATGACAAGTTCATATTGTTTCGATACCGTTTTATCCTGTTATCTTGTCACTTTTTGTCTCCGTATAAGATATCAATATTTAGTATCTTAATGTTTGCTTACACAAAAAAAAAAAAAAAATAAATTCATATGGCTTCTTCAAAAGGATTTTTTTCAAAGACGGTAGTTTCTTCTTAACCATCAAGACGGTTGTTTCTTCTTAACCATCAAGACGGTTGTTTCTTCTTAACCATCAAGACGGTTGTTTCTTCTTAACCATCAAAGACGGTAGTTTCTTCTTAACCATCAAAGACTGTAGTTTCTTCTTAACTATCAAAGACGGTAGTTTCTTCTTAACCATCAAAGACAGTAGTTTCTTCTTAACCATCAAAGACGGTAGTTTCTTCTTAACCATCAAAGACTGTAGTTTCTTCTTAACCATCAAAGACTGTAGTTTCTTCTTAACTATCAAAGACGGTAGTTTCTTCTTAACCATCAAAGACTGTAGTTTCTTCTTAACCATCAAAGACTGTAGTTTCTTCTTAACCATCAAAGACGGTAGTTTCTTCTTAACCATCAAGACGGTTGTTTCTTCTTAACCATCAAGACGGTTGTTTCTTCTTAACCATCAAGACGGTTGTTTCTTCTTAACCATCAAGACGGTTGTTTCTTCTTAACCATCAAAGACAGTAGTTTCTTCTTAACTATCAAAGACTGTAGTTTCTTCTTAACTATCAAAGTATCAAAGACAGTAGTTTCTTCTTAACTATCAAAGACAGTAGTTTCTTCTTACCTATCAAAGACTGTAGTTTCTTCTTAACTATCAAAGACTGTAGTTTCTTCTTAACTATCAAAGACTGTAGTTTCTTCTTAACTATCAAAGACAGTAGTTTCTTCTTAACTATCAAAGACTGTAGTTTCTTCTTAACTATCAAAGACTAGTTTCTTCTTATCCATCAAAGACGGTAGTTTTTTCTTAACTATCAAAGACTGTAGTTTCTTCTTAACTATCAAAGACGGTAGTTTCTTCTTAACCATCAAAGACAGTAGTTTCTTCTTAACCATCAAAGACGGTAGTTTCTTCTTAACGATCAAAGACAGTAGTTTCTTCTTATCCATCAAAGACGGTAGTTTCTTCTTAACCATCAAAGACGGTGGTTTCTTCTTAACCATCAAAGACGGTAGTTTCTTCTTAACTATCAAAGACAGTAGTTTCTTCTTAACTATCAAAGACAGTAGTTTCTTCTTAACTATCAAAGACTGTAGTTTCTTCTTAACTTTCAAAGACAGTAGTTTCTTCTTAACCATCAAAGACGGTGGTTTCTTCTTAACTTTCAAAGACAGTAGTTTCTTCTTAACCATCAAAGACGGTAAGACGGTAGTTTCTTCTTAACCATCAAAGACGGTGGTTTCTTTTTAACCATCAAAGACGGTAGTTTCTTCTTAACCCTCAAAGACGGTAGTTTCTTCTTAACTATCAAAGACAGTGGTTTCTTCTTAACCAACAAAGACAGTAGTTTCTTCTTAACCATCAAAGACGGTGGTTTCTTCTTAACCCTCAAAGACAGTAGTTTCTTCTTAACCAACAAAGACGGTAGTTTCTTCTTAACCAACAAAGAAGGTGGTTTCTTCTTAACCATCAAAGACGGTAGTTTCTTCTTAACCAACAAAGACGGTAGTTTCTTCTTAACCAACAAAGACGGTAGTTTCTTCTTAACCATCAAAGACGGTAGTTTCTTCTTAACCCTCAAAGACTGTAGTTTCTTCTTAACCATCAAAGACAGTAGTTTCTTCTTAACTATCAAAGACAGAAGTTTCTTCTTAACCATCAAAGACGGTAGTTTCTTCTTAACCATCAAAGACGGTGGTTTCTTCTTAACCATCAAAGACTGGGGTTTCTTCTTAACCATCAAAGACGGTGGTTTCTTCTTAACTATCAAAGACAGTAGTTTCTTCTTAACCATCAAAGACAGTGGTTTCTTCTTAACTATCAAAGACAGTAGTTTCTTCTTAACTATCAAAGACAGTAGTTTCTTCTTAACCATCAAAGACGGTGGTTTCTTCTTAACCATTAAAGACGGTGGTTTCTTCTTAATTATCAAAGACAGTAGTTTCTTCTTAACTATCAAAGACAGTAGTTTCTTCTTAACCATCAAAGACAGTAGTTTCTTCTTAACCATCAAAGACAGTGGTTTCTTCTTACCCATCAAAGACAGTAGTTTCTTCTTAACCATCAAAGACTGTAGTTTCTTCTTAACTACCAAAGAATACACAACGGTAGTGCTCGGTGAAGCTGTAATAAGTGGACCTATTATAATGTTTCACAAAGCTGAGCAGGATATCGGGAATATGTCCTTTTGACTAACATCCAAGATGCCACTCTTCAAGTATACTCCAGGAAGCAGCACAGACAGAAAACATCCATTCATCATTGTTTGTGATCATAAAAAATGTGCCACAGTTTATGAATTTTCCATGATTATAATAATCAAGATTTTTGTTCAAACTTGTCTATAATTAATCCAATTTGATTCCCCAGGGAGATGCCGGGCAATATGGGTCAGCTGGTCAGCCTGGACCCCCAGGACCTTCTGGTTCTGATGGACTCCCAGGTGCAACAGGTCCCGCCGGTCTTCCCGGAGAGAGAGGTCAGGATGGAAATCCTGGACCTAAAGGCAACCGGGTGAGTTTCTCATTCCTCTTCTTCTCCGTAGACTTCATCAGTTGTAAGTTCTGAAGGAAAGTTCTGGTTATTTGTATAATTCTGGACTTTTGTTCCAGAACTTGAGTTTTGTGTGCACACCTGTTTTAAGATCGGGCTTTTTTGGGGGGGGGGGGGGGGATGGGTGCCAATTGTGGTTCCTTTTTTTTGAGGCAGATGTACTTTGACTTTGGAGAAAACAAGAATTAATCGACATTTTAACGACATTTTGAGATATACATCCTGGTGAGGGGGAAAGGGGTAGTGGGTCTATTTTTTTCTCTCTCTCATCACATTAGGGTCCTGGAACCCACACGGTGAAGTTTCTAATTGAGTGTGTAACTGCACTGGAAACTGGAAACAAATTCTTACATGTTACACAGATCCAGTTTTGTCATGACTCTAAATCCTGGATAACTTACAAATAACATTTAAAAAATAATTTGAAGCCTGACTAATCTGGTTCTGCAGAAGCGGACTAAAAATTCTCCGAACAGACAAAATTAAAAGTCAAGATGTTTTAAGAGAGGTTAAGAAGAAAAGAATCATTACAAATATCCAGGAAAGGCAGACTTTATCTTTAAACGCATTATCAGACGAAAAAAAAAAAAAAAAAAAAAAAAAGAGAAAATATTGTGACACATAGAAATAGTTCTGGATATAAAGATATAAAGACAATGGAAGAAGAATCTTGATAGCCTTTCATCATGGCCTAGAACGGTGTCATCGCACGTATGCCTGCTTGCTAGGATTGATGCGATTGAGATGCCTGATCTTACAATCCAGTCAGCAAGGCACATGATGATGATTATATAACTACACTTAGTTGTCTATGAATTCATAAAATAGACTTGTGAATAATTGAATTTTATTTCTCCTTCATCCTCTTTCTATCTCCCACGCCCCACCCTCTCTCAGTCTATATTAAATTAACTTTTCTATTACGCACCCTCGGGGAGTCTCCGTGGTGTAGCGGCTAGACTCTGGCCTGCAGATCGGAAGGTCGTGGGTTCGGGTCCGGACAGAGGCGGGCTTCTTCAAAAATGACCTTGGCAAATCCAACCCCCTATCCCCCCTCCCCCACCCTTCAGCCCCATTTAGTTAAGAATCGTGCACATCGAAAACAACAAAGAAGAAGAAGAAGACATATCAGCATAAGCCATGTTAGAGCCTCATCATCATCATCATCCTCATCATCATTATAATCATCATCAGAGTGGCTCTCATCACAGTCTGCTGAAAGAGACTCGGTTTGTCCCCAGCTCTCCCGCCTCGTGCCCTTTCATTTCCAAGTTTGTCACCAGCTCTCCCGCCTCGTGCCCTTTCATACCCAAGTTTGTTACCAGCTCTCCCGCCTCGTGCCCTTTCATATCCAAGTTTGTCACCAGCTCTCTCGCCTCGTGCCCTTTCATATCCAAGTTTGTCACCAGCTCTCCCGCCTCGTGCCCTTTCATATCCAAGTTTGTCACCAGCTCTCCCGCCTCGTGCCCTTTCATATCCAAGTTTGTTACCAGCTCTCCCGCCTCGTACCCTTTCATATCCAAGTTTGTCACCAGCTCTCTCGCCTCGTGCTCTTTCATATCCATGTTTGTCACCAGCTCTCCCGCCTCGTGCCCTTTCATATCCAAGTTTGTCACCAGCTCTCCCGCCTCGTGCCCTTTCATATCCAAGTTTGTTACCAGCTCTCCCGCCTCGTGCCCTTTCATATCCAAGTTTGTCACCAGCTCTCCCGCCTCGTGCTCTCTCATATCCAAATTTGTTACCAGCTCTCCCGCCTCGTGCCCTTTCATATCCAAGGAGTCAGTTATATCCTGTGCCCATCTTAGCTTCCATGATTTGTTTCTTGGGATAATAATGTGGTAGTTTCTTTTTGCTCATGGTTTTAGACTACGTCTTCAGCCTTCAGGAACCTTTTAGATTGCCAGGGCCAGTGAGTGCCCTGCTCAGTGATCCTCTAACATCGTAAGACAGCTCAGGGTGGTCCACTTATTAGTGCAGATACTCGGTCCCCATAGCTGCATTGGTCGGAGCGCAGTGTTTTTACCATCCACAACCACATGGAAGTGCAGTAAGGGGTTTTCAATTCGCTGAGTCTTGAGACCAGAATGGCATTTCCAAAAACTCTCCAGTACTTTTGAAGGACATGTTAGATATTTATGCTATCTGCTGCTCTACAGGGCGCCCTAGGAGCTAACGGACAACCAGGATTCCCCGGACCTGCAGGTCCAGCAGGAAACCCAGGCGAGAGTGGAATTCCAGGCGGGAAAGGAGAAAATGTAAGTATGCCAGCCTTACACTATTCAGTGACATAAGTTGAAAGAAATCACATAGCAAAGGTCTCTATGGGGTTTCATGGGGGCATACTGCTTTTAGTTGATTCAAGTTTTCGCTTCTGACAGTAGTTAACTGTTGCATTTTCCTCTATATGTAGACAGGGGATATAGTTCTATTGCCCAGATACTGAGTTCAGTGCATGGCAAGACACTGTGAGTTGCAACTTTGATTTTGAATGCATTTTGACTATGCCCCTCCCCCCTCCCACAACCCTACGTAGTCTGTGTTGTGAATTAAAGATTCAGAAAACGGTGAGTGACCTGTTCTCAGAGAACTGGCTGTGCCTTATACAATTAATTGCGTACGCAACTACTGATCTGTTGTGACTGCCGCTTCCATAAATAGTGAGCTACAATTCTAGTGTGTTGGCACTTCTGACGGCTGCTTTATGCATTAAATGCGTGTGTATCGTGTTGGTTTTACGAGACTTCAGTCGGTATTGCTCTTTTCACAAGCGACTGTAATGAACATTCTGTCTGGTTTTCAGTGGCTCACGATCGGGGCTAACACCTGGTGACCCATTTGCTATGAGTTTGGCACTGGCATTACCCGATTACCTGAAATGTGTTTGAAAGTACTGAAAGATGTCTCTTTTTTTTTTCTACTTAATTTATTTTGACCAGCTGGGCGGCGTAGCGGCTAGTCGCTCGCCTGCGGATCGGAAGGTGGTGGGTTCGGTTCCTAATGAAACCGGGCTTTCTTCAAAAATGACCTGGCTCCCAGGTAAACCTAGATTAAACACATTACCCACCAAGTACCGATTGGTCTATACAATAAAGATCCAGCCCTATATGCCCAGTAGGACTGAATCTTTAGAAAATAGTCCCTTTTCTTTGCTTATTTACATTTTTGAATTGTGTTTACCGTGGGAGAGAATGTATAAATCTGCATTACAATGCAAATTAAACATGATTATGCCTCAGTCTGATGATACTCTATGTGAGTCTTGTTGTTAAAAACCCACAAATGCACACATATTCACACACACATGTAAATAAATTTTTAATTCATTATAAATTTACTCAACATGAGCGTTATTTTCATAATGCACACGCAAGCATACACATACAAACAATCGCAGATACGGGCATGCTCTCTCTCTCTCTCTCTCTCTCTCTCTCTCTCTCTTTCTCTCTCTCTCTCTCTCTCTCTCTCTCTCACACACACAGACATGCACACGCACAGATGCAATCTTCAAATTATTTATAATTATACATATAAACTGTGTATTAAACACAATTATGTGTAAGAACTTACAGGTTGAATTCATGACATTAATGTATGTAAACGCTCACTAAGGAAAGTCTGGAGGCAACTGAGATGTGCTTCTTGAGAAGAATGTTGCTAATATCTTGGACTGCTAGAATAACTAACAATGATTACCTGGAAATGGCTAATGTATGTAGAACATTACATACAACAGTGTGAAGGAGACACAGTTATTTGATCATGTGATGAGAAAAGGAGCACTGGAAAATATCGTGACGACTGGAAAGATCACTGGTAGAAGAGGCAGAGGCAGACCAAGAGAAACGATGGTAGTTAGATTAAGAAAGTTGCATAGAGGAATATCATTAGTGGAATTGATCCATAACACCAAAGACCGAGATCTGTGGAGATGAATCAATGCCTACGCCAGCTGACAAGGCACTTGATAATTGTTTATCATATAAACAATGTTGACATCGTGACTCCGAGGTGTCGGGTTTGGTCCCCCCATCGAGTGGTTGGCAGCAGACCGCCTTGCGCTAATGTCCACTGTGGTATCAAGAGCCCTACACTTCAGTAAGCAATGAAAAAATACTCTACTTAAACTGACTAGTGAAATCACAAAAGGCCAGAAGATGCTGGAGTTGGTACTGCGCTGTCCTGTAAAGGATACGCAACTAACTTTGTATGTAAACATTGCATCAACTTTCATGTTTAACCTTTCTACCACCACAGGGTCGCGATGGATCTCCTGGTTCTCCCGGTGAACCAGGCCCAGCTGGCAATCCCGGATCCCCAGGAGACAGAGGATCACCTGGCCTTCCCGGACAAGAGGGCAAACGGGCAAGTTAAAATAGTGGAAATATGAATAGTGCTAATTTAACTCCCTCATTGCAACGATACACACGGTGTAACGTTTGCCCTGCCCCTTGCATCTTAGTCATTGGGTAAAATGTTCTGTCTTCCTCTCTTTTTTTTTCTTGGCTTTCACCTACTGTAAACTCCAGAGGAAATTTCTGGCTGTTTATCCACTCCTGATCTTTGGTCTTAACTGCTCTGTAAAGTAAAAAATATTGTAGAAATGTGGCTAGCACATTTACTTGCCAAGAGATTGGTCTAAGTTCAATCACTAGCAGAGGGGGGAAAACATTTCCTCCATTTATAGCTCTGAGATGTCTAGATGAAAGCTGCTGAAAGAGGCCAAGGGTGCTGGACTGTATTCCATCCATAATATTGATAGGATTGTACAAGATATAATGGAATGGAGGAACAAGACTGCAAGGCTTATAAAGCAGTGTTGCCACTTTTCTTTGACAAAAAACATCCAAAAAATATCTAAAAACATCTAAATTTGCGTGAAAAACATCTAGAAAAAACATCCAAATGGAAAGAGTCACAAATTACAAAGCAATTGATATGACTTAAAAGAATCATGTCCTCATCTAAACTTAAGTCTGCCTTACAAGACCCACAGGATAAACTTAGCTTGGATGATGAATTTGAAGCTTCAGATCCAAAATGACTCTGATATGCTTTAGCTGTTCCAATTTCATTTAATACCTAATCAGGGAGCAGATAAGTGGAACTGCCTTTTTTAGTCTTATCAGGCCGAATTTTATTGTCAAGATAGCATTTAAGAGGTCAAATTTCATCCTGTTTCTTAGGTTAGATTTGATAAATTCACTCCAAATGAAAAACTTCTAACACAAACATCTACCATCTAAACGTCAAAACGCCATCTAAATGCAAGGATAAACATCTAAATCTGGATGTAAAACATCCAAAGTGGCAACACTGTAATAAAGTGCTGTTCAGAATAATGATGATGAAAGTGATGAAATGGTCATGACTCACTCACACTTCGTGAAGGTGAAACACTCCCTACTACCATACGACTATCTGTACGGTAAAGTACTATTTTTAACTTGTGCAGTCTCTGACAGTTTTGATTTTAACATTTGATGCGTTTATGTACTGTGGAGTAACAATCTTTGAGTCCTTATTAGTTAAATTAGTACTGTTATGACTGATTGACTGACTTTCTACTCCACTAGGACATCACACAAGCGATAAACACCCGATGACACAATGTGCCATCATGTGGATGAGGATCACCGTGGAGAGGTCACAGAAACCGCGTTCAGCCATCAGTCCACATTTATGACCGGGCTATATTGCGGCCCCTGGCATGAGCCAGAGTAGGACTTCAAATAACGAAAATTTGCGTCCTAAAAAGGACGGCAAGATTAAACAATAGTAATGTAATAAGGCAGGAGGAGTTAAAGTAGCACTTGGAGGAACACAAACACAAGGAACAGAACAAAAAAGGTTCAGAAATGTATATAACTTGCATAGAGCAATCAGTAAAATGTGGGGAATTGCCTGGTATTGAAAGCGTTAATGTTGCCTAAACTGGTGAACTAAACCACATTTGTTTCTGCAGGGCAGCCCAGGACTCCCTGGCAGTCCCGGACTAGCAGGACCCCCAGGTGAAGCGGTAAGTCTTTCTTCTTTTTTATTGTCAATTTTCTTGACAATTAGTTAGCGCCCTTTGGATATTTTCTCCAGGTTATACTGGTGTGGTGGGAAACGAGCAGGCAGCTAGACTGGTCGGTCTCCACCACTTGGTGGTGAACTGATGTTTGACAAGCTAGATGCTGTGAGGGCCTCTTTGGGAACGAGTGAATAGTGCAGAGGCACAAATAGATCTCACGGTCTGACGAGCATGGCGCTGCAGGGAGTTACCAGGGAATGTGGCCAACGCTCAACACTCACAAGTTTGCAAATGAGTATCTTAAGAAAAGGCGAGACGGATTTACAATCTGACAGTTACCTTACTATCTGAAATGAAACTTTGTGCTTGCTGCTGAAGATGGGAACGGGGTGTTTATGGGAGTATCCCGAGTGCTACGATGTCGATTTTTAATTCAACATTCAGTTTTCTTGGAGACAAATAGTGTTGACTTTGAAATCTGGTTCTGAGTGTAGTCATCAAACAACCCTGACACAACCTACTGGTCGGAGGTCCCCCACCTCCAGTTTAAAAGTAAATGACAGCCAATATGCTGGCCAACTAGTTAGAAACACGGGGATCTCATGTGGGAAACACAGGTTAGAATCCCTGGTAAGGTCACGAACGCTTTTTTTTTCTGTCAGGGGCAGAAATAATATTGTTTCCAGCACTAGTCTGCCGTGTGCTGGTGATGTTTCAAAAATCCGTATATTTCGCTGCACAGATAAACTGATTTCCAAACAATCACGTGTGTGTCAGTTAATATATGTTTATTTGTTAGGGGTACACACATTATTAGTCAAACAAAGATCGGAAAAATTCGCGGCTGTAAGAAAAAAAAAGCAGCACCTGTGCAATTGTAAATTTTAAAATCATAAGAACATGGGAATTTTAAGGTCACATGCAAAAATGTGTCTTCATCCGTACAAGAGTTTCTGAGATATTTGCTTAAGTGAGGAGACGAGAACGGGAATTCTTACAAGCTATATAAATCCTGTCACGATATAAGGAGGTCAATCATGGACAGTTAGTCAATTAGGGAAACATTATTTGGAAGCTGCAGAATTTTATAAACGAATGTGAGGATATCATAGAGGGATATTTAAAAAAAAAAAAAGTAATAAAGATGTCTTGAAAGAAACGAGCGAAGTGAACCGATTGCCCACATCAGGAGAGACAGTATACATTCTTTGGTCATGTCATGAGATGGAGAAAACTGGAGTACATTTCGACAGTGGAAATGTTGGAGGGGAAGAGAAACAGACGGAGACACACGTACACTCACACACACACACACAAGTGCACACAGAGAGAGATAGAGAGATAGAGAGAGAGAGCGAGAGAGAGAGAGAGAGAGAGAGAGAGAGAGAGAGAGAGAGAGAAGATACTGGATGGTTTGACATTATGGCACGAGACAGAAGGTTGTGGATGGACACGACTACCATTGAAACACGGCATGGACTATAGGACAAAATGAGGGCATGCATTTTGAAACGCACTATATAAGAAAGTTTCTTTTTGCCTAAATAAGCAACTGACAGAATTGTTGATGTTCTAGACTGATTTAATTTGTTTGTCTACATTTGTAGGGTATCCCGGGTGGCCCTGGACAACCAGGCACTGTTGGATTCCCAGGAGCAGCCGGCAAAGATGGAGAGCGTGGGTTAGCAGGAGAGAGAGGCCCTCCGGGACTTAACGTAATACTCTTGAAGTTTTTACTTTTGTGTTCTTAGGATGTGTGTGCTTGTTTTTTATTGTTAATTCTTTGATTTGATTATGTACTTTTCTTTGTGTGTTGTTTTTCACCTGTGTGTTATTTGTATGTGTCTGTGTGTTGGGCGTGTTGTGTGTGTGTTGTATATATATATATATATATATATATATATATATATATATATATATATATATATATATATATATATAGTCTTTTTTGTTGAAGACCTCTTACTCCGCACCGAAGCTATCTGGACAACTTATAACTAGGTTGAACAGGCTATCTGTTAGTTGTCTTGTTAGCTTTACGTCCAGTACGCAGCTCTTGAAGTGGAAGAGGAGTGTTGAAATCAGCACATAGCAGTTCAGTGAGGGGTGGGGGACAGACATATTATTATCAGTATTATTTTTGTCTCGAATGTTTTCCTTTCATAGCAGTATTTTTCCATATTTTATACAATTGTCATAAGTATCAGAAAATATCAGAGTAAATTATTAGTTCCTTTCTATTATTAATTCTAGTTTTAAACTTACTCAAAACATTTGGTTTTGATTAAGTAAGAATCAAACATCACCAATTTAAAATTGTTTAAAATGTAAACATAATGATAAAGGAAAGTTCTGGTATGTCAGACAGGATACTCGTTATGTTGTCCTTTACTCTCACTACATGTTTTCCCAAAGGGCCGCGTTAGCGTAGTCGATAGGAAACTCGCTTTGAAAATTAGCTTCGACTCGCTGTAGCCCAGGGCAGGTGTTCGAAACCGGGCGGTTTCCGTGGTTCCCCAACCTCTAGAAAATGGGTACCAGAGTTCACTCTGGGCTAGCCAGCCGGACTAGAGCAGGGACAACATGGCCGAGGTATCGGGCAGGTGCGGCCGCAGGAAACAAAACAACCCCAAACGAAATAACGTTTGAACCTGGTCTGCTCGTCTTATCTTGACGATTGCTGTAGTTTGGGGGGCTGCCGACGATGTTCAAATGCATAACCAGACGTTCATCTGCAATGAACATCAATTGAACCTGAAATAATGCACAACAAAAGCAACAACAGGAAATTGTATAACAATCGAACGTAAAAATTGTACCAGACAAACATACAAACCGAACTTAATAAACACGATTTTAAAAATGAAAAAAAAAAAAAAAAAAAAGAGTTAACACTCTGGGGTAAATGGAGGAACGTCGCTGTAGCTATGGAGTTGCGTGCCCACGGCGACACAGGCGGACAGTTTCTTATCAGCTGTCCGTACTGGTGGCAGAGCACTTATGGTTTATAACAGTGTGCAATGACGCTGGTTCACATCTCCTGACTTTGATCATTTTCTGTTTGTTATTGCTCCACGTTGTTTTCTTTATGTTATTGTCCATGCTTGACCAAATGACCTTTAAAAAGAAGGTAAAAGACTGACAACACTTCTGTATACCAAGCTAAACCTTATTTCATGTCGACATGAAGCATTCTTGGAAGGACGGCAAAGATATGATGATCATAATCTTAGCAGAGGTGAAGCGTGACCATGACTCAAACTTGATAAGCTGCACTGGTTTTCATGAACGCGCATTTGCAAATGCCCCTTTGCCCCACACATATAAAAATTACAGACAAAGTTATGAATATCAGAGCAAGATATGTCAGAGAATTTAAGAGATGGACAATGAAGACAGTGAAAATAAATAACAGTATTCTCAGTAATACACACACACGCACACACACAAACACACACACACACGCACAGACAGATTTTCACGAGAAACAGAAAGATGAAACAATAAATATATGCTGGCAATGTTCACACAAACAATCTTTGTAGATGGAAGATAAAAGAATCGTGGTATGTAGAAAGATTAAGGTAAAACAAATTGTGTAAAAAAGTTGTTATAAGATTTCGACTATCCTTAAAAAAATATAGCGAAACAGAAACTTATTCAAAAGTTTAAAGTTGCTAAAAATAAGTAAACAGTAAACCCACCAGACATAATTGCAATGATTAATAAAAATAAACTGCAAACTGAAATTAGAAAAACAAAGCAAAGATCTTATGTAAAAAAATGCTTTGTTAGTTAGTTGACAGATTTACCTCATTACGCATCGAACTATTCAGCCCATAAGTGCTCGGATCCCCTCCTTAGTAAATCCTCCCAAAATCTCTCAAACGTCTAGCTTCTCGCACAGCATTCGGAATATCTGCCTGGTCTATGGCTCGTCCGTCCTCCACAGTAGCTTTACCAGCAAGTCTATCAGCTTGTTCATTTCCTGGCACACCTGCGTTGCCTGGCACAAATACGAAGCTGATATGTGTCAGCGCCCACCGCTTTAGAGACTCCCAACAACTGTTTTCGGACCCAGCCCATCTCTATCTTGCTAAGTATACTCATTGAGTTACCGAGTAAGCACGCCCGGGAGAAGGTCTGTGTCTCCAGCCATGTTTTTGTTTTGATCATTACCATGACCTCCATAGCCAGACTGCTTAAAAAAAAAAAAAAATTAAAATATATAGATTACATAAATTATATTCAAATGTAACTCGTGCGTGTGTTTATAAGGTGGACGTGGGAGCACATAATTATAGTTTCTGAATGGCCAGATTTCATATGCCTGTGAATTTATTGTCTATTTAGTTTATTCTCAATAATGTAATTCTTAAATCATTTACTTGCAGGGACAACCTGGCCCAGCAGGCCCACCAGGAAACAATGGTCCACGCGTAAGTTTATGCATTTGTGTGTTTGTCTGTTAGTGTCTGTTTTTTCGTCCTTATATGATCTCTTCTCATTTAATTTTTAGGATCTTTGCATCCGTTCATCAATAATTTGTCCATTTCATTATCTGTGTATCTGTTCATCCTTTTCTCTGTTTGTCTGTTAGTCTCAACATCATCACGGAATGGTCCTTTACAGAACGTCGCTCATATCACGGTTTGCATAAAAGAACTCACTCGGTCTCTCGCCAGCTCTCCCGCCTCGTGTAATTCATACCCAAGGTGTCACTTATATCTTATGCCCATCATCGTGTTGGTGTGTCCCATCCTCTGTCCTTGTACTATACTTTCAGCTATAATCTATTCTTTCCAATCCGCACTTGATATCGCCAAAATATTTCAGTTTTAGTGACTAGATGCTGTTTACCAGTCAATCTTCCTCATTGTTCAAATGTTTTAAGTGTCAGTATTTATTTTCTTTTTAGTTCATAGAGTTCTGAGAAGTTTTCGGTAGCATTTCAGCTCAAAGTCCCTATTGTCTTCCTTAATGACTCTAAGATGGTCCACGACTCACACCTACCCGTATGTTGTTACAGGGAAGACACAAACTTTCACAAGTTTCTATTAGTTTTGCAAGGGATCATTGGTTTATAATTCGGCACTTTTTTTCGGGAGGGGGGGGGGGGGGGGGAAGTATGATTTCCAAGAGATAGTCAATCCATTACATTATGCAAATAATTTCGTTTATTATGATGTCCTTCAAAATCAGATCACGAAATACTCTTTATCATTACATTAAGTTGATCATAGGACCTTCTCATTAATGTTAAATGTTACATTCATGTTAATTATTACATTAATGTTAATTGTTACATTAATGTAAGCTGGACTTCTTGTTTGACAGGGACCTGCAGGAAATCCTGGAAAAGATGGTCCTCCAGGAGAGAGAGGTTCGCCGGTAAGCAGTTAACAGATCGTGTCTAAATGTCTAATTAAGGTCAGTGAGATTTATTTGGAGTCTCCCCGTGTGGGTTATGGACCCCTATTCTAGGTACGAGGGAGAGGGCAGAAAGAGAGAGTAGATCGACTGCCTCACTAACTAGCATTGGGGATGTTTTCTTTAAAGTCGGAGTGCATCTGCCTGAGAGGCTAGGAAACAACAGTCTGCATAAAAATAAATCGGATCTGTAAACGGATGTACACTCAAAAATACAAGTTCTGGAACAAGACCAAAGACTAGAAATGGACGAACCGTGGGACCTTTCCGTCTGAATTCACGGCTAGCGAGCACTAAGAAACAGAAGAGGCAAACGAATTTGGAGTCAAAAGAAAAACACTACGTACATAGATAACATCATAACGGAATAGACAATGGTCTCGAGACGCACGTCAGATGTATGAGAAGTCTTGTCAACCAGCATAGAACTGGCACTGTTAACCATGAGGTGCTGATGTATATGTTGAAGGGGGGAATATGAGCACCTATGGACGTGTCCGGAGTGCCATGAAGATTACTCAATCATTACTCATAATCAGTGAGTGCACAGCAGCTGACAAAAGTAGTGGCTGACTGGCTAAATAACACGAATGAATTAAGTTACATGTTAAGAACTGACATCATAGCGTTCGGGACATTCCCATAAGCGATCAGCCTCCATCGTCAGCAGCTAGCGAAGAGTTACAATTCCGACAATACTATTAAACGTTTTAATGTGTTGAAAAATGTAAAGTCGACTTCCGATTAGTTCGACTTATGGATCTATTAGTCGGAATGGAACTCTATTGTAAGTCGATCAGACCATTA